>NWSH02000008.1:9666403-9682468 GCA_002382865.2 Heliothis virescens
TCTCGATCTTAGAGAGGACCAACTGAATAAACTTGAGCGACTTCAAAATGTTTGTATAAGATTCATATTTGGTTTGCGCAAGTATGATCATGTATCAGAATTTCGCACTAAACTCAAGTGGCTTCCAATACGACTTCGTCGGAATGCTCATATTCTTTCTTTGCTTTACTCTATTCTCTTCCACCCTACCACCCCTACTTATCTTAAGGAACGATTTGAGTTTGTATGTGATACGCACTCACGGTCTCTCAGGTCATCGGAGAACTTGAAACTGAAGATGCCGGTGCACTCCACGTCATTTTATGACAAATCATTTGTTGTCCAAGCAACTCGTCTGTGGAATGCACTGCCTGTATCTATCAGACGCGCACAGTCTCTTGCAACGTTTAAGAACATGGTGAAGGATCACTACCTGGCTCTTTAACGCTGTTTCTTGTAGTCTATTATTATTTCCAACTTTCATTGTTATGTGTATATATTGTTTATAATATGTATGTTTTGTTTATTTGGTTATTTATAGGTATATATGTATATATCATAAGCTGTACGCCATAAACTACCCGTTATCTATCTCTATACCAATCGACTCCATCCAAAGGTTGTCTGTAAGAGATTGCTTTTTAGCGATAAGACCGCCTATTGTACTCACTCATATTTGTTTAATTGTTTTCATCTTTCAATGTTTCCTATTGGTGTACAATAAAGAATATTCTATCTATCTATCTATCTATCTATCTACTTATTATAGTTTTCCAGATTTTGGGTACATTAAAGGAATGATTCATATGCAAACAACACTTCTAGTCCGGTGACTTTGCCCTTATTAAGTCGGCCATTTAAAGCCTTACGCATGAGAGGAGTGTTTTAATTACACATTTCAACTATCGCCATATAGTATATATAGTTTACAAAGGTGTTCTGTCCATTGAATTCAGTTGAAATGTATGATCAAAACACTCCGAATTTTTACCGAATATTTTCGTAACCAAATTCGGAGGGGCAAAGGCATTTGACGAGAACTGCGATTCTAAGCCGACACATCATACTAGAATTAAAATATGTTACCCTAAAGGGTCCGCCGAGTCCGTCGTCGAGCTCGAGCACGTAGCCGCGCACAGCGTGCGGCTGCGCGGGCGCGCGCCACGCCAGCGTGCACGAGCAGCCGCGCGCCGCACACGCCTCCACCGCCATCTCCGGCGCGCCCGGCGCTGGCACAATTAAAGTACTTTATAAGCATTGTCAACCTTGATATTTTAAAGACGTCCAACAAACGAAAATATAACGACAATGCCAGTTGCTTTAATGTGCAAATTTAAACCAATTAAAAAAGTGTACCAAAATTAGGTGAACGAGTTTTGGACAAAGAGACAAAGGGTGGAGAAATTGCGTTTGTCTCCTGTGTTTCGACTGCTACACTACAGAAATCCAATTGCTCACATGGCTATTAAAATTTTTCATGTTAATAATTTTAAGAAAAAAAAGTCTATAATGGTTTACCTGATGTTGTCATAAGACATTCAGCTGCTGTATATCCAAAGTAAGCAAGACAATAAATAAATACAAGAAAGAAATACATTATTACTCATCATATTACTATTATAGACACATGACACAGGGTACATTGTTGTAGTTCTTACGTATGCACTCCACGAAGTTCATACTGCGGACGGTACGTAGCACGGGCTCGACGTCCAACGTGAGCGCGGGCGCGGCCGGCGGAGAGTCCAGCGACGAACACAGATTGGACGCAGTTTCTTGAGCACGCGCCGTCAATATGCTGCCCACCTGACAAAATAATCAGTTGTGTAATAAGGACATAAAGGATGTATTTATCAACAAATACCAGATCGGCTCAAACTAGCTATAGTTATCTAATTCAATTCAAACATGATGAATGATCCCTGTTTGGATAACACTTCTACCATACAGCATTATTACATTACATTGAGTAGGTGTCATAGATTTGTTTACATTGCTTCAGAAAGCTTTACTTATTGATAGCAGACACCTGGAGCAACAATCTATGACTGATAATATGTATACTTTAATCATAATAGTTTTGATTGTTACTGAAGGAGACATCCCTCCATTATAACCAATAATTATAATTCTAAGCCCCAGTTTCGGAGGCTCCAGATCAAGTTCTTTCTGACAGACGATGCCATAGAAATATTTATAATTTTGATAACTATTCTATGGCATGATCTGGCAGATAGCTATGTAGAACTCTATCTGGGACCTGTGAAACTGGCAGTAAAAGTAATTCATTACATTAATTTATTATTATGTAATTTACTAATTATGAATTAACAGGTAGGTACATATTCTATTTATATGGAACAGTTTAACATAGAAGATAAGTTTTATCAGTGTGACAGTACATAATGTAATACTGTTTGCTGATAGCGGCACACATTAGAATTGGGTCAATCCAATATTATATGATTAATATTGTGCAGTATCATTTAGATCACCAATATAATATATATAGTTGGATCTTTATTACATAGTTTTAAGTGTTAATGTGTTATTGGACACATTACACAGCAGGTCAAGAAGTGATAACTACTTTTCCTAGGGGGAAAACAATGCTTTCCCAAGAAGCTCGCCCCAATAAATAGGGATATTAGTATACATATACATATGTTTAAAAATTTCTTACCTGTAGAAAAGCTGCATGATCAGATTCTTTTAGAGCCTCAATAGAGAAGTGTAGCAGGGCTGTTGCTTCTCGAAGTTTCTGAGCAGCATGTGATGTGAGCGAGCGCATGTTTGTTATGGCTTGAGACCTTGTGTTACGAGCTGCTCTGATCAACTCGTCTCGTCTCCTCTCTATGGCACGGGTTACTTCAGCACAAGTTTGATCTATTTGTTTCTCCAACTCTTCACATGATTCCTAACATTGAAAAGAAAAAAACATTAATGTCTACTCATCTGTTGTGAATTGATTTTTTCAATAAGTACTACTAATATTTACCTAAGCAAAACTAATCAAGAGTTACCAGTAATAAAGAACTTACATTAATTTTATCACCTGTCCCTTTAACTATTTGTATATACTCTGTCATGGCTTTGGCTTGTTCAGATAGATGTTGCAGTGATTGTGATAATTCAGTCTGTAATTAAGAATACACAATTTTTATTAGCATATACTATTCCATAACCATTAGAAAAGTTAATTTAAAGAATAGTTAAGTCAGGTATACCTTATGGGCTCTGGCAGCAATTGACAATGCCTGTGTTTCGTGGGTTGAATGTCTCTCAGCTAGGCAGCGCTGACAGATTGGTACCAGGCAAGCATTACAGTAAAGGACTGGGGGCGAGCCATGATCAGCGCACGTGGTGCCCAGTGGTCGCAACTCGTGCTGGGCCAGCGGGCCGCGAGTGGGGTGCCAGGCGTCCCGGCAGCCGGCGCAGTAGCGCACCGAGCACTGCTCGCACCGCACCACGGCCGCACGCCTCTCACCCTCGCACATCTGACAAGCCTCCTCAGCTGGCGGCGCTCCCGTGACACCCCCAAACCGCTCAACGATAGTTCGCATAACGCGAAACGGTGGAAGACCCTCAGCCCCATTATCGTCTAAGTAAACTAACTTACTGCAGGATGGGCATGTTATTGTGAACGCTGCGCTCGAATACGCGGGCGCTGCCGGAGTTCCTGCGTAACTATTAGGCCTTGATCCACATACTACTCCACTGTCAGTTTCGCTAGACACCGAGGCTTTGTCCGCTTCTTGATAATCGTTAGAGGCAGCTGGATTATCTCCGTCATGAATGTGGGTTTGTAAATTTACCGCACAAACCCTACAAAGTGCATGCCCGCAAGGTAATAAGACTGGTTCCCTGTAGAATTCTTTACAAACAATACATCTTATCTCTTCTTCCATTTTGTTCTAATTGGAGTCATGCATATACCCACTCTCACAGTAAATTTAATTTCACTTCCAATATTCTTATATCGTAGAAAACATTGTTTAACTTATTTGTATGTATGTTCTTGAAAAATAAATACAATTTAACAATAAAAATAACACAACATGCCTCGCATCTCGTCTGCAACACTAAACCACAGATGAGAATATTTTACTTTTTTTATTTCAGCTGGCCGATCATAGACACAAATATTATTTACAGGCAAGAGGTATAATACTTCATCGATTCTTTACACAAGAACTGTTTAGACCTCAGACTAAATACGATACAAATTACAGTGACATTAAAAATAATGTATATTTAGAAAAATATTTATTGCGTAAAGTTAGTGTAGGCTTATTGATCGCCTTTCCAAAGTGTCAGTTATTGGATTGAGTTTCTGCTTATCAGGGGCAACCTAAACGATTTCTTACATTGCACTTTATTAACCGTATAGATTATAAGAGGATTGCTCAATTTTTTTGCACAACATTTTCATTGTTATATCGAGCAATTTAATAAATCGTCTAGGTGGCACCTTATAATAAAACTCTTGATGCCAACATTGACATAATATTGAAAACAAAATAACACAAATATGTCAAACACCTTGTCAATGTCATGTCAAATGGGAAAATTTTGACAGCTTGTAAATAGGTATAAATAAATTGATTGCAGGAGTTGTGTTTATCAACTTTCAATGTTTTTATCCTTTTGTAATGCGCTATTTATATAACTATACACCATATTGTAATGTAGATATAGTAGAATAAGATCTTTATCTGTAAAAAGTAAATAAATTCAAAAATGGAGCCCGCGCTTTCCTCTGACGATAGCTGTGATTCCGAAATGAAGATAATGAAGAATGAATTGATCGGTAAATCAGAAGTTCTAATAGTTATAGATGATTTTTTTAAATCAAATTCTATTTTTGCTTGCTACTCTGGAGAGAGCCAACTATGTATACTCAAGAACTAATTTATAACTTTGCTGTGTATTGTGACTTTATTATTTGTAACGTTGCTTCGTTATTCAAACAAGATGCATTTAAATCTCACGATCTACGTGCTTATATCGATTTTACCTATTTCCATAGAATTCGGGTTGGAGGAAGATAATCTCAGCAAGGAAGAAATGAGTGATCTTCTGAAAGCTTTGAAGAATTCAAAATCAACAGAAAAAGAAGATGAAGTAGCTCGAGACAAAGTAAATTTTGGACGAGTTTAATGTGTGATTATATGTTATATTATTTTACCACATCATATTCAGTTATATTTTATGTTTCAGGTTGAGCATACTGACAATTCCTCTCCGAAAAAGACTATGAAAAGGAGGTATTTAAATGTAAGAGACAGACGTTTGCCATGGAGCTTGTTGCCTACCACTATAACACCAGCTGAAAAGGCTCGGACACTAGCAGTGTATATCAAACTCATGTCTCTGAACAGCTACCACCAGGCTAGACAGTCTGCTAACTTTGTTGCCTGGCCACCACCACTACAGATTGTGGAAGAAACCACAAGAGTACAACCTGTGAGGTCAACAAGGAGTGGCCGCTCTGTGCCTGTCTATGCTGATTTTGATGATGACTCCTCGGACCTAGACTTTGTTATCACTAAGACTAAGAAGAGAAAGGTATCTACTAGTGATCACAATGGCAGTGATATATACCAACAAAGTTTTAAGCCTAAAAAGAAAACCATCCAAGGATGAGAACAATAGGCCAGTGAAGGAACCTAAACTGAATACAGATAATAAATTAGAAGTTGTTTCTTCAGTAATTCCTGTAAAGCCTAAGAAAGACCTTTTTACTCTAATTGAAGACTGAAGTACCTCTTTTTGTAGAATTTTGGTACTTTAGATGACTTTAAAATGTTATTAGAAGGAAATGCAAATGTGCTTTCATTCTGGAGATGTCTATTACATAATCCAAATGTATGGAATTAAATTATAAATGGATGTCAGAAAACAAAGCTTTGATCTGTATTCAAAGACTTCTAGGTTTTGTATATAATATAGTATATAGTGTATTGTAATCAGAGTACTTGATTTAATATGCTTATTCTGATGCATGTGAAAGAAGTTTTTTGTAATGGTGACAACCAAGCATGTAAAAAAAAAAATATTATTTTAATGAAACCTGGGGCCTTAACATGAATTAGTTCTGTTGCAATAAAGGACTGAAAGTATAATTATGATGTTTGCCTGCATAGTGATAGAAAAAAAAGAACAGGTCATGATAGGGCCCTAGTATATTTAATGTTTATTTTGATGAAAAATCTATTGTAGTTTTTTTATATTTTATTGATTGTGTCATAAAAATACCAGCTCTTCTAATAAAGAAAAAATAAGCTGTAGCCAGAAAATAATTGTTTTGTCATTCCTTGTTTATTATTTAAGTTTCGAATGTTGATGTGAAATATTGGTGCTGTATTGTGCATTTAATTTCTATCTAAAGTACAGTTTCCATTGACATGTTTGAATAGCAAAGTTCCTAACTGACAGCTACATGCGAATATTGTGTTGTTTACTAATAGGGACTACACATATAAATAAGGACAATGTGCTTTGAAAGTATAATACAACGTATAGTAAGCTCTCCAAAAAGATTCTTATAAGACGAAAAAATATTCTTATATTTAAATTGTGTTTTGCAATATGGCTGTTTGGTTACTGCTTATAAAACTTTTGTAGAGATGCGTATATAATATAATTATGAATAAAATCCACGAAAGTACCCAGGTTTTGTGCATCTGTACAAATATTATGTATCTGTCGCATGCAACTAGATGAAATAGTCGTTCAATCAAACAGCTAGCTGTTTTATCGAAAGAAGTTTCCCAGGGACGCGAGTGAAACCGCGGGAAAGAGCTAGTATAGTATTACAAATCGCAACTAGCGCCGCGGTGGCGTTCGCTGTAGTACTTCTATTATGTGGCGAGCGTAATGAGCGCTTAATTTATTCAATTACTTACCAAACTAAACGACTGATTAAATTTAGCCAAAAGGCTAGCTTTTCGAGTGTAACGAGTGGTCTGGGTCGTAATCCTGGAGGAATAATATTCAACACCCACCTATCCGTATGGCATTCCACGCACAATGTACACCGAGTTGAAGTCCCCTAGGTACTTCAAATCAACGAGTTCCCAGTCTCCAATCGTCGTGCACTTGGAATTTATTCCCAGTTGCCACTTAAGGCAATCTACATAGGACTAGGTACCTATAGCATACCTACCTCTCATGTGTATTTGATAAAATTGCTGGGCTTGCATGATTCAATGAGTGTCAACATTTTTATTTAATTTGTACTCAGGATAGGTATGATGAGAAAATAAATAACTATTAGATAACTAATCTATGGAGCTTTTCTCCTGACTGGAAATATGTAGTCAGTTTTTACTAACGTAAGATATTCCACGTAAGGTGGTTAATATTGCAGTCAATAACTCCCTTTGTGGGTAGCGTTAAGTTCAGTATCTACTTACATAGAAATAAAAAATAATATGAATTCTCTTAAGTACAGACAACAGCACATCAAGTTACCACAAACTGTCAAATTTCTGCAATCGATTTTCAACCTTATCACAATGGAGGTAGGTTAATATTCGATTGGTAAAATTTGACAGATTCGTATACGTCGACCTGCTGTTGTCTGTACCTACCATTGTAGGTAATGTAGGTAGTTTTATCTTTCTTCCATACCTCAGTTAGCGAGTTAGACAGGGTTACACGATCAGTCTGGCGTCATTCTGGCATCAGTCTCAGACTGACGGACAAAAAACACGGTATGTACAGACGACAGCACATCAAGTTACTACAATCTGTTAAATTTCTGCAATCGATCATCAACCTTATCACAATAGTGGGTAGGTTAATATTCGATTGGTAAAATTTGACAGATTCGTATACGTTGACCTGCTGTCGTCTGTACATTTTTGACCATCAGTCCTTCAATCAACCGGTTACACGATCATTCTCCCGTCATTCTGGACCAGACTGATGGAATGGACTGACGCCAGACTTATCGTGTAACCCCTGTCTTAGAAGACCTTTGCACATAGTGCAGTGTAGGAAATACTACATAGCTGCAGAAAAAATATTTTATTTGCCTGGTGGTAAACTGGTGACGATANTTGACCATCAGTCCTTCAATCAACCGGTTACACGATCATTCTCCCGTCATTCTGGACCAGACTGATGGAATGGACTGACGCCAGACTTATCGTGTAACCCCTGTCTTAGAAGACCTTTGCACATAGTGCAGTGTAGGAAATACTACATAGCTGCAGAAAAAATATTTTATTTGCCTGGTGGTAAACTGGTGACGATAATAATACCTACTTTAGCATGTATTTATGTTAAAAATTAGGGACATAAAATTACAATTCGTATTGAATTTAGGTTGAAAATAAAAAGTAAATCACGTTAACGTGTTTTTATTGTTTTAAAACAAGCTCTCAACTCAATACCTACCTGTATTTTATTTCATAAAGAGTACCAATACTTAAATATATATATGTAGATTTAATAAAACAAATGTATCTCATTGCTATTTTGAATCAACCGCAATGATTTCATTAAATACATATTATATACCAACATGGTGTGTTCACTTAAATCTATACCAATGGTTTTTAGATCCTTAAAAAGTCTAACGGCCAGTTTCACAGGTTCCGGATAAAGTTCTAGATAGCTGATAGGTCTGATAGATCATGCCTTAGAGAAAACTTGACAAAATTGAAAACGTTTCTATGGCATTATCTGTTAGATAACTATCTGGACCTTTGAAAGTGGCCGTAAATGAGCAAATAATTTAAATATTACACATGTAAAGTAAAAGTATTTAACAATAATTAAAAATTACAGTACAACCTAAGATCACGTTTGCCCTTATACAACTAAAGTGCCCAAGTTCCTGTAGGCAGTAGAAAGTTATAGGTACCTACTCCGCGATAACTTACATTATTGTTTCATTCTACCCAATAATTTTAAGTTAAAGTATTAGGAATAAAAACCTATACTTTTAGTATGGAAGTAGCTGATGCCACTTGAATTGACCTATTATATTACTGCGTCTGGTATTGTTAGTAAAATTTAGTCTTCTCGTGGTTCACCCCTGGCCTTCGCCACTGACCTGACGAGGGATGGAGATGCTACCTTCAAATCGTACGCCCAACCAATACTCGCGAAGTAATTCAATAGTGTTGTTGTTAAATTTAAGGGTATTCCAAGTTCGGCAGCCTTGTAGTCCCAGGGGAAAGTGTGGTGGTAGTTGTGCCAGCCCTCGCCCATAGCCACCAATGAAACACCCCAATTTTCTACTGGCATTATGTTTCTGGAATAGACACAATGAATGAAAATCTAGTTATTTGTGAGATGTGAATTAAATTGCCCTCATCGATTGATTAAGTAAGTACAGACGACAGCACCTCAAGTTACCACAATCTGTCAAATTTCTGCAACAGATTTTACCCTACGGAGGTAGGTTAATGTCTGACTGGGAAAAATTTGACAGATTCCGGTACCGTGACTTGCTGTTGTCTGTACCTAGTATTTACCATCGAGTAAGGTAGCTATGTACTGCAAAAGGAAGAATTGGATTCATACTTGTCATAAGGCTTGTTGCCCCACAAATGCGCGAAGCTGTTGACGGCCCAGGTAAAGTTGAGGCTCATCATATACCGCAGCACTGACTGCGATATGATGGACAGTTCCCAACACTCATTCCAGCATAGTGCGGGGATCACAGACGGCACGACAAAGCAGCATGCTATCTTGAATAACAGGAAATATCTGAAATATATCAAAATAAACATGTTAAACGAGCTATATTGATTTTACGACAACCAAATTTCACAGGTAAGCAGGACAGTACTATAAAAATCTTCTCTAAATCTAAAGACATGTATTTGAGGTAAAAAAAAAATCTGCCTTCGAGACAATATTGCATAGAAAATCTGCAGTGTATGTCATAAACAAAAGCATAATTCCCTCAGGTAAATAATTAAGTATTTATAAATAGTGGGTGAAGGATGTGCTTGTTCTGTTCGACAGCTTAATAAATAAGAACTACCGACCTGGTATGGAACTGAACAACTGGGTCGTTGGTGATATCGCTCAAGTCGAGCTTGACGCCTTGTTTCAGCACATGAGGGTGTTTCTTCATCATCAGCCAGCCGACGTGTGAGAAGAAGAAGCCGCGGTTCGCGTCATGTGGGTCTGCTGTTGTTTCCGAAAACTTGTGGTGCACGCGATGGTCCCGAACCCACTCGTATATAGTGTTCTGGTTACGTTTAAGTACAATATTAATTATCATATTTGATTTACAGAGAATTTTATATTCTGCATAAGTAATTGTGTGTGATGGACGATGGTGTCGACCTCACGGTACCTATAAATAGGAGGTGTGGTTGGTGTAAAAGATGGAATGATTACGGATAGAGGAGGTATTACCTGACCAGCCACTGAGTAGCATATGACAAGAATCCATTGTAGGGGTAGTTTGGCTTTGTATGAGCGGTGACACCAGTACCGGTGTGCTCCTGCCGTTACTCCAAAGCCAGCTATCTGGCCAATAAGATATCCTGAAATAGTAAAGGCCTTGTATTTAACACTAGACTCGGAAAGTAGAAGGCATAATAAATACTTAGTATACATTTCCACAAATCACAGGGATTTTTTCCAGGCCGAACCAAACAACACTGGAATCTGAAATTATATCAATCCATTGTTGTGTCATAAGTACATATTTCCTGCTCTATACATAGGATAAGGGTGTCATTATTACGTACGTAATTAATGACAACAAAACAGTATCCCTTACTGGCCTCGATTCTGTTTTGTCAGTGAGAAAATAACATTGATATATTTAGAATATCAATGGTAAATAACAATACACTGCTCAAATAATATCGTCGCCAAGTTCCTTCTTAGCCAAGTCTTATAATACCACCTACTTACCTAATGTTATGGTGTAGTATTATATAATACTATAAATATTTGTTAGGTGAAAGCCACAACACTGCGTTACGACGTCGCATCGTACTTATTATCACACAGCAATACAATGCATAATGTCGTAGATTTTTACGATGCGACACCACAACGCGGTGTTGTGGCCTCACCCTTATTTGTGTACTTACCAAAAACTAAAGTCTGCCAATGCAACGGTTTGTCCCAGAAAAATATTAATCTTAACCAGAATAAACCGCCAATAATGTGGAATACTGTTATAGCGATAGTGTTCACCCATCTTATGGGAGTAACGAAACCCATTCTTTTCTCCCATCTTCGTAGTGGCGCAAGGAATTTAGGTTCATTGGGATTTAACATCTGGTCGTAATAACTGATCTGGCATAGTTTGCCATCGGCTCTGGTCTCGCCGGTGTCCTTAGCTGGGTGGTGAAGCTTGTATTGAATGAAGTCATTTGTATGTAACGGTTGTTCTATCAGCTCAGTTTCCGTGTAAGTTATTGGAGCCATTGTTTCTACCTGAAAACAGAATATTTTAACCCTTTTTATACAGTTCGGGTTGAAGCTTGATTATCTATGTGTAAAAAATAAATAATTTAAAATATCCAAGTGAAATAAGAAGATTCGGGTAAAAACTCATCACATGTGGATTGAGACCCCTGTGATTGTCGATGCGTGTCGACATGTGAAAAGTTTTTACCGAGTTGATGAGTAGATATTTTATGAAATTCTCTATAGGTATGTATACTCATCACTAATTTATTTATTTATTTTGTTCATTAACAGTTATATAAATTGTCAACTAACTGTTAAGTTAAAAAACACATCATGCGTAAAATTAAATAAGTAGTAGGTATTTAACTAAAATCAATCCTTATAGGTACAATAAACAAAAAAAAAACTGTAAATCGGACCTCAAGATATATTGCAAGGAAGTGATTTATGAATTGCTATAAAATATCCGGAAATTGATCTGACAATTAACCCTGGCCGATTAAGGGCCTTACATTAATATTAAATGAACAATACGTTGTATAGAACAGATACTTAAGTAGGTACAACACATTACGAAAAATTCTCATCTGTGTGTGTTAATATTTTACCTACTGTCGTTAGTTGCAGACACTACCAAAATAAATTAAATCTGTGGGGCTTTCATATAATTTGCGAGATGGCGGAAATTTAATTGTTCAACAATAATTGCTAATTATCTACACTTCAGCTACAATAATACAAAAAATACAATGAATTTGAATTTCAAAAGATTTATCACTGGCTATTTACTTTAATCAGATTCGTCGTTTAAATTAAATGTTAACATGTCAATCACGATATTAGTACAATTTGTAGTCTACTTAATCAATAAATCAGAATATGGTTTCCAGCGGTACCGAAATGTATGAATTACATGAAGTTATTGAAATGAAACAATGCAGAACATTAATCAGTGTCCCATAAGCTAAAATGATTGATTTCTAGTTATTATGTGTTTGATAATGATTAATGTAGAGAGATTTGATATATTCCATTCCGTGTCGTCCTCTAATTCACACGTGCGGTGACTGTAATATTTTTTGAAGTCCAAACTATCAGGAGCGAATTTATATTTCGTAAGTATCTTTTTTTTAAAAGCTTTATTCGATATATTTTCAATTCTTTATTGCGTAACATAATGTATAGAGGTTGTTGGTTTATAGTCACAATTATGGACCCTGTCGGGCACAGCATATACCTACCTAATAATAATACGAGAGAGGAGGAAAAGCGTTCAGTGTTTAAAGTGATATATGTATCTATTATTACTTAAGTAGTTAGTAATTAATTTGGAGCTTTTTATTATTTACTTTTATTTTATTTACTTATTTTATAATTATCTTTATTATATCTTAGCTTTACTAATTAGATGATAGCTAGATATAGCTAGTTAGATATAGCTGTCGGTGTTTTCAATATTTACAAATATTCTAATTAGATTTTTTTGTAGGGTAAATAGAGTGGGAGCGTTGCCGTCGGTACTTTTGCCATAGGATGACACCATATTTGAGCCATGCGTAAGCGTATGCGTAATATGTTGTTAATGCAGTTTTGAGGTTTTTTTGATTTCGCGGCGGGCGTAAAATTTTTTCATAATTTTGCTGTTATTTTCTGGACGTGTGACTTCCAATTTATATGTGTTAATTTATTATTTATCGGTAGTTTTTGGCGAGGGTAGAATGGGATTATTTAAGTTTTTTACTTGAATACTTGAAGGATATTAAAAAACGCACAGATTATACTTGTCTGGCCATAAATACTGTTACAGTCAAAAAGTAACAAAATATTACATTTGAATTTGGATTCTGTAATTTTTATATGATTGTTCATTGTGTTTTCTCATTTTGGCGCTAAAACATTTTGTATAATATTTTGCGATATTAAAATGGAGTGGAAGATAAAGAAGACCAAATCGCTGTGATTGCTTTACACAGACTAGGTATGGACCCAAGTGCAATTTTGAAAATTCTCCATACGCTTGGTATTAGTTAATTGTTTGTGTACAGGGCTATTAATAGGTACAATGAGACCTTCTCTGTTTGTGACAGAAAAGGATCTGGCTGTCCATGTAGTTTTCGTACGAAAAAGGTGGTCAAAGCAGTAAGGGGAGGATTTCGAAGAAATCCTGTCCGAAAGTAAAAAAAAAATATATCGGAAGATGAAGATAGCACCTAGAACCAATCGTGTATTTTAAAAGATGACTTAGGACTTGCAGCCTATAAGAGATGTACTGGTCACTTTTTAACTGACGATTTAAATAATCATATGATGGTGAAATCCAAACAACTACTAAAGCGGTACGCAAAGGGAGACACACAGACTCACAGAAAACTGTGGTTTACGGGCGAGATTTATTGACAATTGAGTTGAATTGAGTAACATTTTAACAAATAAAAAATGGCTATGTTTATGCTTAAAGCTCTAAGGAAGCTTCCAAATTAGTCCCCAGTGTGCAACATGGTCACTATCCGACTTCAGTGATGGTTTGGTGGGGTTCTATGAAGGAGTGACAGTCTTGGTTTCATCAGAGCTGAAGACTGGCCATCCTCTAGTTCGGATCTCAATCCGTTGGATCATGATTTATGTTCAATTTTAGAGAGTACGACTTGCTCTAAACGCCGTGATAATTTGGAGCCCCTAAACCAATCCGTACGATTAGCAGCGAAGAATTTTCCCATGGAAAGAGTGCGTGCTGCTATTGTTAACTGGCCTCAACGTTTAAATGGCTGTATTGCTGACAATGGAGAACACTTCGAAAAAGCTGTTTATATTTTAAATTGTTCTATATTTATGTATTAAACTTACACAATATAAAAGTAATAAATGTTAACTGCAACCGAAATAAAAAATATTCTTTTTATCAGTATTTTTGGCAAGACTATTATAGGTATGTAGATATAATATTTGAGTAAAGTGCAGTTTTTGCTAGTTAACTAAGGATGTGTTAAATTAAAATATTAAAGGTACACTAATTATTATAATTTAATGTAAGCTCAGACCATGACTAATGATACCTGAGTGCACTGCAACATTTTGATATTTAAAATATTTAGAATACTTATTCTACAGATTACAGAATATTGCGCAGATACATTTAGCATAATATATTTCTGTCTGTTGGTGAAATAGGATTTTTTTTTGATTCAATTAATATATAGGTACTTAAATTCTTCTTCTAAACTTTGATGATGATGCTTCGGCGATGCCGATGTCACTTTTCGAACAATATGATTAAGTACAGACGACACATCAAGTTACCAAAATCTGTCAAATTTCTGCGATAGATTTTCAACCTTATCACAATAGTAAAAGGTTAATGCTCGATTGTTAAATTTGACAGATTCGTATACGTTGACCTGCTGTTGTCTGTACATATCAACTGCAAAGATTGCCTTTTCGTCAATTTTGAAAGAAGGTGCTTGTATTTTCCAGGTAGTATTCTAAAGATGAAGTTTACCACCTTACTTTCTGTTACAATATTTGGCCCTGCATTATCGGTAAATGCTTTTTGCCCTGAAGCTGCGCTAGCGCCGCTACCTTTTGTACTGGAGTACGCAGTTTGGCGCGGGTGGCACCAGGCTGTTATATACAGTCCGGATATTGAGCCAGGTATGTATGTATAATGTGGGCGGCTGTGGGGCTGTTCGAAAGAGTTACCACGGCCCCGGTACATAAAGGCTCCCGAAGGAACACGGTGGGTTTTAAACAGTAAAAGTCTGACACTGCCTGACGCTGTCATCCACAGCGGGAGGGGTCATCTGATGATTTCCGATCGAAAAAAAAAGTTTTGTATATAGGTATTTATGTCAAACTGCATTTTTGTAATATGATAAGATCTAATTACATCATGGTAAAAAGGAATAAAACTTTGGTTTTCAGGCGCTCTTTTCATGTTTTATATCCAAAAATGATACTTATTAAAGTTCCAACTTATAACCGTAAAAAATATTATAGCATTTTAATTCCTACACATCATAAACTCATCCGATAAGTTATTAAATATGCATGTATTGTAAAAAATAATGACATTAATCGTTGCAATTTGTAAGAAAAAAATCTAGGTCAGTAGGGTTACTTGGAATCGTTAAGTTCTTGCCAGTCAAGTTGTACTTCATACGAACTTATAAAGCTCTGGTTCACCTTTACCTTAAATAATAATCAAGTTTTTTTGAAAGTCAAGTTCACAGGAAGTTAAAACTCAAGGGTTACACTTAGGACTTTTGGTTTAAATAATTGGCAAGTAAACGTGTGCATAAAAATGATAAGTATCTTCTGGTATATTTTTAGTTAAGAAACATTATGAGACCTGTAAATTAAGACAATCTCGTTAAAATACATAATCGCATGACAACTGTACCGTGAAAGGCATACCTATAAAATGTATTCTTTTCAAAGCAGAGGTTTTCTCCCACTGCTCTATTTTAAAGGACCTTTGTTCAAAGTATATATTTGTTTCCCATTCCGCCACTATTTGCAAGGAGTTCTATGCGTTTGATATCAAAGATATGTAAAGAAAAGTCGTGGTAACCCGCAAGGTTCGGAACTTGCTTCTGGATAGCCAACATGTTCTAAGCATTTCGTATTTATGTACAGACGACAGCACGTCAAGTTACCACAATCTGTCAAATTTCTGCAATAGATTTTCAA
>NWSH02000008.1:9682568-9712425 GCA_002382865.2 Heliothis virescens
TGTACAGACGACAGCACGTCAAGTTACCACAATCTGTCAAATTTCTGCAATAGATTTTCAACCGTAAAGCAATGGCGGTAGGTTAAAAATTGATTGGTAAAATTTGACAGATTCGTATACGTTGACCTGCTGTTGTCTGTACCTTCATATTAAAGTATTTCTTAAGTTTATTGTGGAACCAAATGAGACATGCAATTTAGATATTGGTCAGCCTATTCATCCGAAGAATATTAGTGGACTAGCTTCTGCCAGCGGTTTCTGGTGCGTCCCGTGGGAAATATTCCACGCAAGCGATAAAAATATTTATCATTTCTATCATAGATAACATAGGAGTATCTATAGCCTTCTTTGATACTGAAAAGATTTTCAAAATCGATTTAGTAGTTCCTGAGATTAGTGCGTTCAAACAAGCTCTTCAGCTTCATATAGTTTGTGTAGTGTAGTAAATAAACGTAAGAATTACCTACAATTTAAAGCCTCATCGTATGCTTATTGTCTTATGGAATGACTGATAATGGTTAAGAGTAGATATGTATTTATATAATTATACTGTTACATACTGAATACAACGATCTACCAAACAAGGGCACCATTAGAAGAAAGTATTATAAAAAAAACACTTCCTACTCTACGTTCTACAATACGTACCTATGAAACTACTAATGAAATTCCCTACACAGAATACACAAATAAACAAAATATCTGTGTCTGTTTGTCACATTAAAATAGCCACGTTTTACTAAGTGCACATGGATATTTGTATTCAGGATAAGTACATAATACCAAAACAATATTTTTTAAAATGTTTGTCCGTTAGGTCCGTCTAACCCCTGAAATGGCTGGATAGATTTTGACGGGACTTACACCGGCAGATAGGTGATGCCCATGTCAGGAGTAACTTAGGTTACTATTTATATTTATGCGGAAAGTTTTATTTGGTGAAACCACCGGGGACCATATTTGTTTGGGGTATTATAATCATTTTTGGAAAAGAGGGATGGATATTATTTTTATTGGTTCCTATTTACATGACATGCATTTCCTTGTACATAGGAAATCATTTCTGATGACCTAAACAAATCATGTCCTTGATTTGAATTGATAAAATAATTCATGACAAAAACTGCTGGAATGTGTAATTAACTCTAACTCGAACAGATACGGCACGAACCAATCTTTGAGATCGATGCGTTTGTCACTTACGGATAAAGTCGATAATTTTATTTGCATTGTCGTTAATTTATTTTTGGTATAAGTAATTAGTTATTTTTTATCAGCGGATTGCGATTTACAATTTTGATGACATTGCGATTCAATTTGTAAAAATCTCAGTCGGCTGATCGAATTTGCGAAGATTGTCAAGGCGTTTAATATTTTTAAAATTTATTTTTTGTTATTTAAAAAAAAAAATTAAGCTGTTTTTCAGTTTTGGTACACATTTATACATCTCAAAGTAAATAAAGATCGTGTTGGTGAAACTTCCTCTTCTATACCTACCCAAAGGGCCACTCCGTGCATCACTTTATGATAGTAAAAGGTTTCAGCTTTATACCTCAATGCATTTTATTTGATAACAAAATTTCACTGCAAAAGCGTAGCAAACAAAAACACTCACATTTGCGTTTTCCTACAAGTTACAATTATGCTTTATAATTGTTTAATTTGGAATGGTCCAGTAATCATATTTCAAACACGCTGAATGTTACGTTTAATTAAATTTACAGTGTATGTTTAAAATTTATAAGTACTCCATAACTTATAGATTTGTTTAATTGAGCTTTTTGCCGAATATTAAATAAAACTTGTTTATAATTAAAACATAACTTAAAATTTAATAACGTTTTAACGAATATTTGCAATGTTTCATTTCACATAGTTAATTTAATTAGTTTCAGTTTATCGTTAATCGCTGAAATACGATTGCAAAATAGTATTAAAACTCACCAATTTATTTTCCGGTTAATATTTTACACAGTAATTCACAACATGAAAATGTTCTTGTCACCACAAATTAATCACGTGTGCTTCGGACGTAGTTACATCTGTGTAATGTCCGGAGAATAAATGTGCGGTGTCGCGTCCTGCGCCCGCGTCGCTCACGTTTGTTTACCCTACGTGTCTGAAGCCTCTGTTCAGAATCTGCTCAGCAGAAACCTTGTCACGTACTTTCACTGAGTACTGCTATCGATTAATAATGCGACATCGCTATTTATCGCTGGAACTAATTTGTGAATTGTTGTACCCAGTTAGGCATAAAAATCCAATTTGTAATTTTATATTAAACATCATATCTAAATCTATACATATAATAAAACAGTAAAAAAATCGTGTCTGTACATTTAATATTTTTACAAAACAAAATATGTAGGGTTATTAGAAATTGAAAGAAGAGTAAGCTTCATTCGCTCTTGAAGGGGGTAAAAAGGAGGGGGTAAATTTGTATGAAACTCCGTCAGTTTTGAAGCTAATTCGATTAAAATTAATATTTGGCTATTTGGTTAGAAATAAAGAATAACGCAATAACTATTTTTGGAAATTCTGCCCTAACGGGGGTGAAAAAGGGGGGGTAAGTGTCTATGAAACTCGGTCAGTTTTTAAGCTAAATCGATGAAAATTAAAGCTGTTTTTCACACGGACTGCTTTATGTAGATTTGCCGCGCGTAACTAGCTCCGATAAGTGTTTATTTTTACCGATAGATGGCGTTGTCCATACATTCTAAAAAGGCAGTCAATGCAATGCAATGGTATGGTATGATAAGTCTGCAACATCTGGAATCGTCTCGCGCAACCCGTCGTTTCCCCGGGCTCTTAGAATTCGACATCACACGTTTAAGATCCCGTTATCGCTGGCATAAGCGACATGTTCCGCGTACGAAGTCGCGGGCAGAAGCTAGTTGTACAATAAACGAGGATTAAAGATAAAAGTTCTAAGAATTCAATAGCTATATTTTAGTAATTTTAGAATTCTGCAACTAACGACAAAGAAAAGCGAGCGTTATTAACCTTTTACTGCTACAACATTTCAGAATTGAAATTCATGCTATTTGTATTCTACTGTTTACAAAGGCGCAAGCGTATTATACGTACACGGGGTTTCAGTCTTTTCATTCATGCTATATTTCTACGAAAAAGAAGGTCATCTACGTTATGTATAAAACCCAATCCTTTCAGATTGCAGAGAAGTGTCTAAATGCTTACGTCTGTATATGTGTATGATTAAAAGTATATAAAAAAAAATATTACCAAGCTCCTTCTCAATTTGAGAGGAGGCCTGTGCCCAGCAGTGAGACAATAGAAAAGGCTATAAAAAAAAAAATGTTACCATACCTGCACAGTGCACATATAGGTATACTGAAAACAAAGTATGAAAATACAAATCTACTTACTTTATTTTGGTACAGATTCCCATAACAAGGTCTTAAATACATTGTTGTTACCGACCGAGATGTTCTAGAAATAACCTACCTACTTTGTTATTCCCACACGCTTGTTATACTTAATAGTCTGCAAAGAATATAAACCAATTAGCACATCTGAAAATTTGCACTGTGCCATCATAACCATTGCCGTTTATGTAACAAACTTCCAATTGCAACATAAATAAGTACATACCTATATCTTTGTGTGATATGTTAAGTGTTTCTGACTATACTTAAGAGGAAAATAAAAAAAAATATCGATTTTATGCCAAAATTTGGGGCCGCCAAGTCGAGCGCAAAGCAAACACTGCCGTACCATCCTTTACTGGTAAATATTACATAATTATACACTATTTTAAAATTAGTGCCAAAGGATCCTCAGCAATAGATTTTCGATTTTATTTTATTTTCAGTGGTGATAAATTCTTGCAGACATAGTCTCTATAAAAACGTAACAATTGGTACTTAATATTTATTATAAAGCTGAATAATTTGTTTCGACTAATCTTGGGAACTACTTACTATACTACTAATATAAACCCCGACAAGAATATTTTAACAATTCCTCCAGGATGCCAGTGGGCTATCGTTCGCTTGATGAAATGTTTGAGTATCAATGGAGTGGCTTCAGCATCAGAATCATTGCAGAATGTTCGCTTGCAAGCTAATCTTGGCATCATCATTTTATTACCGCGTCTTCGAAGAAATGCTACTGCGAATCTCATGAATCTTCTTAATAAGGTAATTGGACCAATAGTGACCTTGAAGCGTTGAGGTTCTGTAACGTATACAGGTTTTACTGACCTACAAATTTCTTTTAGTTACATCACTTGCACATGGACACTTCTTCATATGACTGGTTGATAGCGGCGCGAACTAATCAAGACTTTAACCTTATCAATGAAGTTCTTAATGTTACTGCAGTCCGTTTTGACCAAAACATTGTAGTTGCATACACACAAAGTAAATACGTTCCTGAAACAAAGAAACTCGGATTGTGCGATGTCAATTTCATTTACAAAGCCAGAAGTAATTATTTCAGTCAGCGCCCACGGGATTACGGGAGCCACTACAACAAATATCAAAATGTACACAAGAATCAGAATTTCAAGACAGAGTATGAAAGGAACTATTATCGTACTTCAGAGAGATTCAGAAATCTTACAAGAAATAAAGTATATAAAAGGGACGGAAACATCCTTCCTCTGTACCAGTCTGGAGTTACAAACTACAATTATTCAAGAACATTTACTATGTTGAATGTTAGTCGCTTCTCATTGTCTGCACAGTTCAGAAAGTGGAATCTACAGCACCGTCTGGAAACCTCGGAGAGGATCATTAGCGTTTTGCAGTATTTTAAAGTACGCGCTAACTCAACGCTTTATGCCTACTTTCTAGGTGAGTTGCAATAACACATGATCCCATTCAATTTATCAAAACCCTGAAATATAGAATGCATATTTGCCGAAACATAAATAGCAGCATTAAGTTGAGCAAGGGCCGTATTACGTGTTTGCGACGCATATTCTTCCCATCATGTCTCAATTATAGATATATATTTTTTTTCACTTTGTTGATGTGTCATAAACACGTAATAAAAGGTATTTCTTTCTTCCCAGAAACACATTATTATTCTAAGCCAATCAATGGAACTAATATTGAATCAATAATAGTTGGTAAAATTGAATATGTAATACAGGTAGTTGGAGTCCAAGTCGCTCAATGTCAGGAGTGGAGGTATCCTACCCAGTGGAGTCCCGTACCTTCTTGGGTGAGGAGCTGGTGGTAGGGAGATGTAACTCTACAGGTGATGGTAGTCTATCGCTGGATGAAGAGGGCCCGTCTTCGGAGCCTATGTTGGATGACATCCTTCATTTCTTGACAGTGAGATTGAATACCACGTAAGTTAAATACATTTCTCTTCAAAATATGTTAAAAAGAAAACTGATGAATGCACGACTTATTTTCATGCAGTACTTAAACGCGTGGTTAAAACAATTCGCACGTGATATTTTTTAGTAAATAACATTAAATTTTATTTATTTTCAAAATTTTATATTATGAGAGATTGATAGTTTATTTAATAAATAAACGGCAGCAAAGCTAGCATTGATTGATGATCATAAAGTTTTTCATCTTTACAAAGTATTGTTTGTCACCAGTTCATCGACACGTTACTACAGTAAGCTGGGGTTTCGCACGTACGAGGGTACGTGGACGGGCCTGCTCGGGGCACTGATGGACAATACAGTGGACGTGGCGCTGGAACCCGTCACCGTGCACGCGACCCGACTGCAAGATATGGACTTCATCTTCCCTATCGCCGAAACAATGTGAGTATCACTTAACATACTATAAATTACTCTCCTCAGCTTTCGCGTGGGTGAGTAATCTGTAATAATAAGACCACGTTCAGAGTAAGTTTCACTTAATGATGTTGAGGCTTCTTAGAAAATACAAAAAGGAACACCAAATTTCGCAGAAATGAAAATCCTTCTGAGATTTTCTAATTTAAATCGAGAAATGTACTAATAAACCGAACAATTTCAGAGCGATGTGAATTTTAATAAAGCATCTTGTTGGTAAATTGTTCACTTAACAATGGCTGGACCTTCTTCTGATCTTCAAGAATAGCAAAATTATGTAGGCGGGGAATTGGTATATATGAACAAAGCTTATGGAAGGACAAGCACCAAGTTGACATTAAAAAACTTTTGTGTTGAGTTTTTTCTATAATCATGTTAGATTCCATGGAAAACTAAAGATCCGAAAAAAAACATAGCTAAGGTTTTACCACAGTTTTACTGTAAGCACTTCCAGCATTCTAAACATGAAAATGTTTTTTATTTAACGAATTTCTTAAGCGTTTAAAATACGAAATATAAAAAGTATTCATTTTGCATGAAATAAGATATTATGTCAAGGATGAGAAAATCATATATGATTTACAACTGCTTTGTGGCTAAAAGTGTTGTTAGATATGAAACATAGTTTGATGTGGCTGAATGAATATATTTATGAAGTCACCCCAGCACGTGTGGCAATGGTTTATCCAATAATTAATGTTGTTATTATTATATTGTTAATAAAACAATCACAATGGTATCCTAATACTACAATTTCTTTTTATACTTACTAGATGCTATAGAATCTTGAAAATCCATGTTTTTTAAATGGCAATCTTTTTGGTTATCATATAAAAAAACACGACTTTTTTCGAGCAGTGTGCCGTTATATTGTAATTTCAGCACCTTTCTGGTTTTAGCGATTATTATGTTAATATTTTTGATACGTACCTATATATTTTTATTTCGCAGGTGCAATATCTACATTCGCCAGCAAGAAACATCGACTGTTCGGGACATATTCTTGGCTCCATTCAGCGTGAGGCTCGTGGCTTGCGTCATGGCGGTCGTGCTCATATCTGCTATTGCCATCGTCATCATCAGCCGAGCTACTTCGACGGTCTGCGTCAATGACAGACGTATGGGCTACACCGAAGCATTAATATGGTCTACTGGGATATTGTGCCAGCAAGGTATGTTTTATAACAATCATATTGTTGGGGTCTTAATAAGAAGTGTGTAAAACGCATTTCGCATTTTATATTATCTTCTCTTACCTGCTGATTGAAGATGACTTGAATTTATAATGTCATTGATTCAAAGGAAAAAACAAATAAAAAAACCGGCCAAGTGCGAGTCGGACTCGCGCACGAAGGGTTCCGTACCATTTTCTATGAAAACTGAACGCATTTATTACCTACAACTAGCCAAAATACAAACATTTTTCGGTAACAAAGAATAACTTTGTTTTTCATACAAATATATGAATAACAAAGTTATAATTTGCGGTTTTCTAAAAATTGCTATATCTCAAAGACTGCTGTCTGTACCACGTTCAAAATAATTTTCCTCGAATGTTTATGTAGAGTTCTACTTTTGAGATTTTTTTTATATTTTCTAAACTTGCGGTTCAAAAGTTAGAGGGGGTGGACGCCTATTTTTCGGCTTTTGGAGCAATTATTTCCGAAAGTATTAATATAATCAAAAAATGATTTCAGTAAACCCCTATTCATTTTAAAATACATATCCAACGATATATCACACGTTAGGGTTGAAATTAAAAAAAAAACACGCCCCACCCTAATAAAACAATTTTTTCCACTTTTTATTTTTGTACTTTGTCGGCGTGGTTGATTTACATATTGGTACTTAATTTCAGTTTTCTAGCGCTAACAGTCTCTGAGATTATCCGCGGACGGCCAGACGGACGGACAGACAGACATGGCGAAACTATAAGGGTTCCTAGTTTACTACGGAACCCTAAAAAGCACTTCAGACTAATTTTCTCCCGTATAAGGGTGAACGAGTTTCAAAAGTGAATAAGCAATTGCAATCGTTACGACACAAAGTGACGTGTAATAACAAATTCATGTTTTTTTGAGTTATATTGCAAACCTTGCTTATATGTACTTATATGCTGCCAAATTATATCATTGTAGGTCAACAGGAAATACCCTTCAAGTTTTGATTTACTAGTTAGTAAATCAAAATTTGATTTCAAGGGTCTTCAGTGTTAACTGTTATTTGCTTTACTACTATCAAAATGTTAACGTCATCCTATGAGGTTTCCAAAGATTTTTAAAGGAAAGGAATTCAAAAAAATACATTAAAAACATTTTCGTTTCACATAGTGTTTTTACTAATAATATTATTACGTAGTGGGTTTTGCAATTATTTAGTTACATTCATGGCTCAGAAACCTAACGGTACGCGAACACTAAGTTAGAATTTAGTTAGTCTAAGTACCTAGACGTATAGGATTAGGCACTTTCAGGGCCGCGCCGCCCCTGTGTGCGATGTGTGCGGCGCACACAGGCGCCGAGGCACTAGGGGCGCCGCACGGCAGCACAGCGCTTTTATCTGCCCCGAAAATGACAGCGCCGCGCGGATACGCGGCCACTCCGCCGCCAAGGCAAAAGAAGCGTCGCAACCCGATGCGGCGACTCTACTACTTCCTGAGCTTTGTACTGTTATTAACTCCATCTATTCCCTCTACGATTCCCTCACATTGTTGAGCGAATAGATGGCGTTAAAGACAATTTAAAGTCTGTAACTGTAACCGTTTTAGATGTTGTTGACAGCAACTGTCAACTGTTACAACACTAAAAACGGTTACAGTTAGTACAAATAAGCCAGTTTTCCCAAGAACTTTACACCCAAACCAAACCAATTGAAAACGCGCTCGCTTCACTCGCATCTATTCAATTCTCAACTTCTTTTTTCTGTTTACTTTTTCAGTCATTAAATTATAAAAAAAAAATCCAAAAGTCGAAAAATAGGCGTCCCCCCCTAACTTTTGAACCGAAAGTTTAGAAAATATAAAAAATCTCAAAAGTAGGACTCTATATAAACTTTATAGGAAAATTATTTTGAACGTGATATAGACAGCAGTTTTTGAGATAAAGCACTTTTTTGGAAACCGCAAATTACAACTTTGTTATTCGTATTCGTATATTTTAATGAAAAACAAAGTTATTTTCTGTTGTCGAAAAATATTTGTATTTTGGCTAGTTGTAGGTAATAGATAGATAGGTACGTTGACTTTTCATAGATAATGGTACGGAACCCTCCACGTGCGAGTCCAAATCGCACTTGGCCGGTTTCATCCATCTTTACTCTTTCAGTCTTCAAACCATAAAACAAAATTTGCACTCGGTACGTTCGCGCCTGCAGAAAAAAGAAGTCGGGATCTACCCTCGGCTACATTTTACTGGGCTCACTTTCAGTATCAAAACTGAAAAAAAATTGCGCGCTCACTTCGCACGCGCATTTTCTATAATGACGGTTTCTATCCTAAATCTAACTGAATAGATCGCGCCTTTTCAATTTTTTTTTTTATTATTTTATGAAACCTAAATTCGACGGCGGTAAAATTGTCTCCCGCCAGTGGCGGCACTGGGCATAAAAATTTCGCGCTCGCTTCGCTCGCGCATTCGTATTACCAGTATTTTTCCTTGCTTTATGCCTCCACAAATTAACTACAACAAATGGCGGCAACTTCAGCTTTACAATATAAGTAGATATGAGACATTTTTGTGACTTGATCTAAAATTGTCAAAGGAAATCGCGCCCGCTCCGCTCGCGCCTTTTCTTTACGATATTTACTCGTCAAGCTGAAAAAAATTCGCGCTCGCTTCGCTCGCGCATTCATCTTTTTCTTACATATTTTTTGGCTTCATAAAGTATTTAAATACAATTATAAATTGGTACATGACCACAAGAGGAGCTTCATAAGTTTCGCACACAGGCGCTTCGGGGTGTCGGCGCGGCCCTGGGCACTTTCAATGTTATTTAGGAGACGACGTCGAAAATGGTTTTACCTTCCTTCAAAACAAATTGAGCTGCCTTGATTATGATTAAATTAGACTGATAAACTTGAAACACACAAAGCTTCTTGAAAATTGGTCTAGGAGTTTTACCGCGATTCAAATAAACCATGTTCAGAGTCTTCTGTTTAATAACACTTTCTGAACGCCCAAATATATTATTTCTAATATTACGTTTTTACGTTTATTGATAGGTATTATCCGTTATTGTACAAAGAACATGATGTATGTATGTACAGACTACAGCACATCAAGTTACCACAATCTGTCAAATATCTGCGACAGATTTTCAACCTTATCACAATAGTGGAAGGTAGATGTTCAATTGATAAAATTTGACAGATTGGTATAAGTTGACCAGCCGTTGTCTGTACAAACAAGGGCGAGTTTAATCTAGAATTGGGATTTCTTTCAGAAATCATTTTACATTTATAGATTTTACATGTTTTACTGGGTACAATGAGCGATGTATGTATTTAATTTTTTTCTGCTTTGCATTGTTTTTAAGATAAGTAAAAAGATCCAATTATTTTCTTTAAAACTCGATACGGTAGGTACATTTTGTGCATATTTCAAATTATAATGATGAATAATTTTCAGAGTCAAAGTTACGTAACTGCATATCTTATAACACCAAAATATTTTATGCTTTTGAACACAATGCTAATCTGTTCTTTAAGTTGAGTAGGTATTACTTGAAGTGCATGGATTCTCAAGTAAGGTGAAAAATATTAGCAAGTCTGCAAGGTGGTCGTGGACCACTAAAAGTTTAGTTTGCTTACATTGTGTTTGAATGCCACTTCGTAAATATTGTATCTTGTTTGATTGAAGGTTTTCGGCGTTGTTTAAGTTATTGTTTACACATACTTTTCATTTAGGGGTCCGGCTTCAACTCTAACTGAATGCATCTGAGTAGGTACCAGTGTTTTACATGGAGATAATCATTCTTTCTATTATAAATTGAAATTGCTAAGCCGATTGCCGATTAGTATGAAGATAAGTTATTATGGTCTTTTTCGTCCGGGTAAAATCCCGGGACACAGCTAAGATAGTGTAATACAAAAATACCTATGTAGATTATTAATAGGTGCATATAACTATTAACACAACTTTTGTATTTTGTTTGATTATTTTCAATGCTGGGGATTGTTGCGCCACTTCTTTTTCCCATCAAAATACACAGGACGCGGCGAAGGGCAGGCGTTTTTGGGGCCGTTTCATGTAATTTTGACATTCGAAAAGTGCTACTTTTCAGTGTATTTTGAATAAATGTTTTTTGATTTTGAAAATAAGTATCTACTTAATTACTGTTACTATTGTTTGGTCCAGGTGGCACTTGGACGCCCTCGAACCCTGCTGCCAGCGTGTTGCTGATCGTGTGCCTGTTCTTCGCTGTAGTAACGTACAACGCGTACGCTGCGTTCATTACTTCGGTGCTGTCCGTCCGAGTGGCCAGCGTTGACACCATATCCGCCGTACTGCACTCACCCAACTTCAAGATCGGATACATCAGGAATGGAGCTGATCAAATGTACCTTATGGTAAGGCTTTGACCAACAATAGAAACGTCAGTTTTTCGTAGAACTACTGTTTACTTTAAAAATTGAACGTGTCCATCTTTTATGTAATTATTTTTTTTGAGAATTTTTTAAGACTTTGAGGAAAAAGGTAAGCCTATCGCGCCGGCTGCGCAGTTAGCTAAATAAGAACTTTTGAAAGACATTCTAACACTGTAGGAAATTCAATTTTACATAATGAAGTAAAAAAGGGTCGTTGTAAAAATAATTCTGAAAGACAGTCCATTGAATAAGCATTTGTAACATAAGTATAACGATGTAAATAATATTGTTTTTAAGACAACGGAAGCAGGTTTTTAATTTCCAAAGAACTTGAAATCAATGCCACATGAACTGTTAACGGTTATTCTTTCCAAAAAAATAATAAATACAGTAATCACGTGTTTACCATGACGTGAAAGAGATATAATTTGTAAGTAGGGTTTTATTGAGTGAAGTTAATTTAATTTATATTCAAAAGAGAACAAATCTCCAAAACCGGCCAAGTGCGAGTTGGACTCGCGCATGAAGGGTTTCCGTAGGTTTATTGTATGGGGACCTAATATATATTTTTTTAATTTTTAGTATTTGTTGTTATAGCGGCAGTGGAAATACATCATTTGTGAAAACAGCTTTCTAGCTATCACGGTTAATGAGATACAGCGTGGAAACGGACAGACAGACAGATAACGAAGTCTTACCTAGTAATAGGGTCCCGTTTTACCCTTTGGGTACGGAACCCTAAAAGACATTATCTTAATCGAGGTTAAAGTTATCCAGGCAAAATATAATAAGTTGATGATATACGGCGATGTTGACATTACTGATTTCAAAATAATTTCTTTCTCTTTATCTGTGCTCATTCGTAGATGCTCTTATGACGGACCATATATTTTTCTGGTGCAGCATCCTGATGAAGTTTCTTAATTCTAGTAAAATAATGCATGCCTTCAAACACGTGGTACTAAACTTAATTTCATTAATTCTTAATACTAGGCTAAATTAATATTAATGTAAAACAAATTGTTTGGAAATGCTTCAAGATCAGGGTCACTGGAATGTCAAGGCTTGCAGGTAAGCGGATATTGTATTGTAGGTACCTAATATTAATTATTCAGAATCAGCAATGTTTATTAATCATTTCCGCTTTGTTTACTGTACATTTTTCGGACGTACGATTATATCGCAAAAATTTTGGCTTGTAAGAAAGATATTATTTCTCTAAAAGGAAATTAACTCAAAGAGGTATTTCAGAATAAAGTAAGTTGGTACCCCTTTGGTAAGACCGGTGGGCTGTCTTACCTTGTTTGGTCGAGTGGATTGCGGAGGTTGGTTCATACAGGCAGTGTCTCCATGTAAAACTCCAAGATAGTTGGAAAATGGCTATAAGGGCTAGACAGATGATGTTTATAGAATAAAGAGTTAATATTTTAATGTTTTCGTTGTGACAAGGTGCAGGGTTTTACGCATTTTTTTTATATAGTATACAATCTCTTTATATTGCAGTCGACAAAAGATGTGCAGTTAAATGCTTTCTACATTCGAGGATATTCAGACGCTGACAACTTGGTGACGTCAGCTGAAGAGGGGCTGGCGCGAGCCGCGAGGCAGGACTATGCATTTTTTGCGGGTCAAAGAGTTGCACGATCTACTTTAAGGTCTCATCTTTGTAACTTTTGTTTCATATTAATTCGGCATTTGTTAAATGAGGCAATGGATTTAAAACCTCATCGAAGCTCATTCATTCTGCAGCTAGCACGTTTCACTTTAAATCCATGATGACCATTTATTATACCATTGATAAAGTTATACTTGTATCTATTAAATTAGAAAATCCATGAGGCGATAGAGACTCCCTTATGAAAGTTGATATCTTACTGAAGGCGTATATTATTCGCAACACGTCAAGCAATTGTTGCAATTCACACATGTGTAAGTATAGAGTTATTTGATGCTCTAAAATTAATATTACATTGAACTTTAGCATTGTTAGCTTAGCTGTGTTTATTTAGTCTGCTTTTGAACGGAGGATCCGTCCCACAAAGTTTATATTTTGCAGCATGGAAGTAGATAAACATTAGAATTTAGTGTTGTGATTAATAAATTAGTATAGCAGATATAATTTGCATATCAGGTTTAGTTGTTAGGTAATAAGTAATGATATATACCTAACGTGTATTTACTATGTTATTAGCGTTTGATTCTCGTTAGAATGTCCCGGCTGTGTTGTTATTTACTTTAGTAGTTTAATATAGCTCATATTTAGAATGTGTTGAGAAGGATACGATAGTAACAAACGTCGTATATGCAGCTTTTATTTAGATATTCATTGCTGAGTTAAGTGCACTGTTACCCTGTAATTGAGTGGTTGTTATCTAAATCAACAATTAAGAATCCCTGTCGTGCCTCGGACAGCACGTACTTACAGAAATTGCACCGATTGCCTTAAAAATGTGAACATAGAATTGGCGATACTTATGCACATTCAATAATATCAGTTAGTGTAATGTTTAGAGAACAGGAGAACATACACTTCTTATTGGAGTAGATCTTTGTCCATAAGTTGGCCAGGAAGCAATGGATGCGTGGATTGCTGAAGATTGAGCAAACCCTTTGAAGGTCTTTGGAGGTCTTTGTCCAGCAGACATGTTTTGGTAGTAACAACGATTTTGTTCATGACAGGTCTTTGAGTCAAGCTCGTGGTCGGTGTGCGGTGAGGGAGCTGCCTGTGCACTCCACTCGGGCGCACCTCGCCTTCCCGCTGCCACGCCGGTCACCTTACGCCAGACCTACTTTGCTTTCGTAAGTTCGGTTTTGATCTTATAGATTTCAAATTCAATGTTGCAATATTAATTGGGCACTCTACAATCATTTCATTTGCCCTCAATTTTGGGTGCTTTATTTTCTTTAAGATTATGTGATTTAATCACAGATTAAAACCACTTTATAGTATTTTCAACTCAAAGAAGATTATTTCGGTCAACGCAGATGATCTGCAACATCTTAATAAAGGCGTGAACCTAATGTTTATTTTTCATGAAAAACATACACATGATGTTATTGACCCACATGGGCATAGCTGCATTATTTTATTATATCTAAAAATGCAAGTTTATGAGCGTAAAGTCGAAAGTGCTTACGTGACTCGGGCAGCGTAGGGCAAACAAATCTTTACATGTGTGAAATTATAACATGTACGTACGCTGTAGATAAAGTCAGTTATTGAGGGCTTCACCGCAAAATGCGTCCAAAAGTAGATATTCCTGATCAATAAACCTAGTTATATAAAACCTGAGCAGTTAATAATGGAGCAAGTAATCATAATTAATCAACCGAGGTTAATCACAATTTACGTTAAATACAATTTTTATATTAAAAAAAAATAACGTAATACTTTACGCCTTTCTACACTGGCTGCCGCGGTCTATGTAAATAATTCTAGGAGAGCTACATTTTGTTAATTCGATATTCACGAAATAAAATCAAACTGCAAAGTATCAAATTATTATATTTTTAACTTGCTATAGGTATATACGAAAATCTGTGATGATGTTTAATAATTATCGCTTTTCAAAAGTAAAATACTCAAGCGCATCGAGATAAAAGTCATCATGCTTTTTAATTGCTTGGCAATTGTTCACTGAAATGTCTCTTAATACTATTGTAACTTATTCTAGTACACGGAACTGTCTCGGTTCTTTAGCAAGGATAAAGTTAATAGTTTACTACGAAATTTCTGTAGAAAGCTATATTTTAAGTGCAAACTGTTTAATTGATCCAGGAAGAATCATTTCACGTTAACTTTATGAGAGTGATCTTAATCGGCAAGCCAAGTTTTAACCTCCACATTTATCAATGACGACGATGCTCCTACATGTTTGTAATTGAAGGCTCCCCCTTGTTTGATCGAACAACGTTTGGTCGAAAATCACAACATCGAACAACGTTTAAGAAAATCATCACTTTGTATAATATCGTTTGACCGAATTTTCAGTTCGTCGAATATTCATTTGCTATAACAACGTTTGCGTTAATGATCAAAAGGTATAATGTTCAGATGGTATAATGTTCATTTGCGCTAATTATCAAAAGGTATAGTGTTCATTTGATATAATGTTTAGATGGTATAATATGTATTTTATCGAATATTCAATTGGTTAGGTTAGGTTAAGTTTTTTTTTTTGCTTTTGTTAGGTTCGGTTAGGTTAGGTTAAGTTAAGAAATTGGTTCAAATGAAATTCGACCAATAGAAAATTCGGTCAAATGAAATTCGGTCAAATGAATAATTATGTTAACTGAAAATTTACCAATTAATTATTCAGTCAAATGAATCATTCTACTAAATGACTTTATATCAACTGAAATTCGGCGAAGTGATATTCGACCAAACGTTGTTGGATCAAACAAGGGTAAACCGTAATTGAATGCAGCCAGACAATAATAATCTTTAACGGTTTGAATTTAGAATTCTTATTTGCATTGCCAATAATAATTTTCCATTAAGCTCTGTGAGTAAAAATACACAATATGTAAAAATAAAAATATTGTTTTATGTAAAAGTAGCACGATGAACCGAAGATGTGAANGATCTGTCGGATTTTACCAATCAAATATTAACCTACCCACTGTTGTTATAAGGTTGAAAATCCATTGCAGAAATTTGACAGACTGTGGTAACTTGATGTGCTGTTTTCTGTACAAGCACGTGCCAGAGGTGAATGAAATGTATTATTATTGAATGTAATTACCTATTTCTTATTATAAATGAACTAAGTGTTTTTATAAGAAATAAATTCTTTAAACCGAAGATTATCCTGATCTTCAGCAATTCTCATCGTTACGTAACAATAAGGCGATTATTGCTTGGAGATTTATTTTCCAAAAAGCTGTGAGCTTAATATTTAAGACGCGGACATAATTCATTGCTGCTTTATTGAAATGGAAGAATTTTAGATGCAGCTTAGATTATACCATCAATATATAAATATTAGGTTGTCTTCAATGACACCTTTAGATAATGCCATAGAAAAGTAGTCCAAATTAAAAACATTTCTGTGATGTAAATAGCTATTTAGAACTTTATTTGAAACTGGCTGTAAATGTTTTATAAGTGTACTTATTAATATTTGTACTGATAGCCGTCTAGCCCAGCTTTGCCGTATTCTTGCTACTCAAGTAAGTAGCATTCTCTCCAAACTTTGAAGCGTCTTGCAACTAAGTTCCGGGCACTGCAACTCGCGCGATATTTGACGGCTTTAAGTTGGATATGAACTAGGTATATCGTATTGACTTTCTTCAGACTTCTGCAGCTCCGAAGTGGCGGCGCTCTTGCCCGTCTGGAGGCTGCCTTAGTGCCTGACATGCCACAGTGCGCGCCGCCCCCCGGCTTCGCCTCCGCCAGAGCTACTGACGTACGATCAGCTCTCATATTGCTCATTGTTGGGCTTATTACGTCATTGCTATTAGGTAAGTCATTATTTTTGTAAAATACAAATTCGTTCCTCTCTCATGGTTTTTCAAAAACTTCAAAATAGATTATAAGTAGGTAAGAAGGTTTAATGTAAATAGGTAGGTTCAATAAATTAATACTCGAAGGAAAAGTAATCAACCATAATTAATTTAAACGAGATGACTTTTCATTTTAACCCTTTAAGTACCTCCTTCTTTTAATTAAAATCGATTTTGCATATAATGTCAGGGCTTTTGTAATCATAAGGGCATAGCGTGTCGCGATGACCATCTGCTATCTGACGTCATTAGTACATTTCTCAAAATCGGCTGAGGTAAAAGATCCCAAGGTAAGCCACAAGACATGTTTTGGAACCGGCTGTAGACTTGCACTTTTGACAATAAACAATTGGAAGAAGGCCGGCCAAGGCCGGGAACAAGGTATTTACTCCCCAAAAAGGTTGAAAACGCAAAGGCGCGATTTTATTTTTAGATTCCTATTTTAAGCAATTCCAACAAGTGTCTTATTGACTTCTAAGATTTTAATCTAAAAGATTTCAATAATTAAAATGAGGAAGGAAAAAGTTTGTATCTAAATATATTTATCCCCTCAGGATAAGAAATCGAATAATCGGTATCAACGGAATTTTAGTTAGGGAACTCAAAATTTCCTTTAACCTTTTCGGTAATCAAATGGGCATATTTCAATTTGGGAAACGGCTTAATATTTTTTTTATATTCTACAGAATAGAACAGAATTTTAGTTAGTCATGTAAAGTATATTTGTGAATAGTATGTTACATTTCACGCCTGAGCATAATGTAATGAAACTATGTAGTGAACCTATGTTCCTTTCATTGCCTAGCACACTTACAAATTTTAATGTCCTACAGAAATCTCAGAAAGAATTCACTGTATGATCACATTTTAACTAATTATATAGGTATATCGAAACAAAGAGGCATCATCTTACCTATGTATATAGGTACAATAGGCACTTAACCAACTTGGTTAAAGATATTATATGTTATTGAGATTTGGGGATGTAGGTATAATGTAATTTGTGCTTCTCATTTAAATAATTGATATTGTTGCAGGTTTAGGAGAATATTGCTGGAAAAATCGGAAGGAGTTAAAGGCATTTTTAGCTGGGTGTTATCGCCGTGTCGTGAACATTGTAATGCATTGAGAGAAGGCTAACAATGTATGTTTTAACAGTGCCAGATAAAATCTTTATATGTAATAGGAGGAACTACTAGTTATCGGTAGATTTTCACTATTACAAAATAAAAAATGATAATCATCGTACATTTTACGGGAATAAAAAAAGNATTAACCTACCCACTGTTGTTATAAGGTTGAAAATCCATTGCAGAAATTTGACAGACTGTGGTAACTTGATGTGCTGTTTTCTGTACAAGCACGTGCCAGAGGTGAATGAAATGTATTATTATTGAATGTAATTACCTATTTCTTATTATAAATGAACTAAGTGTTTTTATAAGAAATAAATTCTTTAAACCGAAGATTATCCTGATCTTCAGCAATTCTCATCGTTACGTAACAATAAGGCGATTATTGCTTGGAGATTTATTTTCCAAAAAGCTGTGAGCTTAATATTTAAGACGCGGACATAATTCATTGCTGCTTTATTGAAATGGAAGAATTTTAGATGCAGCTTAGATTATACCATCAATATATAAATATTAGGTTGTCTTCAATGACACCTTTAGATAATGCCATAGAAAAGTAGTCCAAATTAAAAACATTTCTGTGATGTAAATAGCTATTTAGAACTTTATTTGAAACTGGCTGTAAATGTTTTATAAGTGTACTTATTAATATTTGTACTGATAGCCGTCTAGCCCAGCTTTGCCGTATTCTTGCTACTCAAGTAAGTAGCATTCTCTCCAAACTTTGAAGCGTCTTGCAACTAAGTTCCGGGCACTGCAACTCGCGCGATATTTGACGGCTTTAAGTTGGATATGAACTAGGTATATCGTATTGACTTTCTTCAGACTTCTGCAGCTCCGAAGTGGCGGCGCTCTTGCCCGTCTGGAGGCTGCCTTAGTGCCTGACATGCCACAGTGCGCGCCGCCCCCCGGCTTCGCCTCCGCCAGAGCTACTGACGTACGATCAGCTCTCATATTGCTCATTGTTGGGCTTATTACGTCATTGCTATTAGGTAAGTCATTATTTTTGTAAAATACAAATTCGTTCCTCTCTCATGGTTTTTCAAAAACTTCAAAATAGATTATAAGTAGGTAAGAAGGTTTAATGTAAATAGGTAGGTTCAATAAATTAATACTCGAAGGAAAAGTAATCAACCATAATTAATTTAAACGAGATGACTTTTCATTTTAACCCTTTAAGTACCTCCTTCTTTTAATTAAAATCGATTTTGCATATAATGTCAGGGCTTTTGTAATCATAAGGGCATAGCGTGTCGCGATGACCATCTGCTATCTGACGTCATTAGTACATTTCTCAAAATCGGCTGAGGTAAAAGATCCCAAGGTAAGCCACAAGACATGTTTTGGAACCGGCTGTAGACTTGCACTTTTGACAATAAACAATTGGAAGAAGGCCGGCCAAGGCCGGGAACAAGGTATTTACTCCCCAAAAAGGTTGAAAACGCAAAGGCGCGATTTTATTTTTAGATTCCTATTTTAAGCAATTCCAACAAGTGTCTTATTGACTTCTAAGATTTTAATCTAAAAGATTTCAATAATTAAAATGAGGAAGGAAAAAGTTTGTATCTAAATATATTTATCCCCTCAGGATAAGAAATCGAATAATCGGTATCAACGGAATTTTAGTTAGGGAACTCAAAATTTCCTTTAACCTTTTCGGTAATCAAATGGGCATATTTCAATTTGGGAAACGGCTTAATATTTTTTTTATATTCTACAGAATAGAACAGAATTTTAGTTAGTCATGTAAAGTATATTTGTGAATAGTATGTTACATTTCACGCCTGAGCATAATGTAATGAAACTATGTAGTGAACCTATGTTCCTTTCATTGCCTAGCACACTTACAAATTTTAATGTCCTACAGAAATCTCAGAAAGAATTCACTGTATGATCACATTTTAACTAATTATATAGGTATATCGAAACAAAGAGGCATCATCTTACCTATGTATATAGGTACAATAGGCACTTAACCAACTTGGTTAAAGATATTATATGTTATTGAGATTTGGGGATGTAGGTATAATGTAATTTGTGCTTCTCATTTAAATAATTGATATTGTTGCAGGTTTAGGAGAATATTGCTGGAAAAATCGGAAGGAGTTAAAGGCATTTTTAGCTGGGTGTTATCGCCGTGTCGTGAACATTGTAATGCATTGAGAGAAGGCTAACAATGTATGTTTTAACAGTGCCAGATAAAATCTTTATATGTAATAGGAGGAACTACTAGTTATCGGTAGATTTTCACTATTACAAAATAAAAAATGATAATCATCGTACATTTTACGGGAATAAAAAAAGTGTACAGACAACAGCAGGTCAACGTATACGAATCTGTCAAATTTTACCAATCATACATTAACCTACCTCCATTGTGATAAGATTGAAAATCGCGTGCAGAAATTTGACAGATTGTGGTAACTTGATGTGCTGTCGCCTGTACCTGTTGGCTCGAGTCCACTGCACGCTTTCAAAGCACAAAGCAAAAGTTTGCAAAGGCTGCGAATATTTTAGAAATGTTTCCACGTTGACATAGGTTATATTTTATCCGGGTACGGGAAGTAGGTAGTTTCTACGATATGCAGGTGACACCGTAGGAAACAGCTCATGTTAGATAATATATTATATTACATTTTCAATTGAATTGCCTAGAATACGTATAGACCGCATGCTTACGGAGTTATTGATAATTTCTCAACAATCCGACAGAGGAGTTAATTTGCCTGGTGACCCTCTGCAAATGTCAACGTATCACACCACCATATTAATAATTCAGCGTGTCGTTGTCTTCGAATGTAAGTATTGCTTTTTTACTCGACTTCGCCAGAAATTAGTCTGTTTCATAATTGTTTAATAATTGTTGATACAAATGATAACAAATTAAAATTTGTAAGAAAATTCGTGTACAAAGCGTATCACTTTTTGTGTCAATTTCTCGGTTATAAGAGAATCCAGATCCCTTTTAGGTTTATTATCTTTATGTATTTTATTATAATAAATTCCAACCCTTTTGCCGCTCCAGTTCCTAATAATATTTTAACAACGAAGAATTTACCGATACCATTTTAAGAACGACAGTTCAAAAATGTTCACTTGGATGAGTATCGTGTTGTTATCCCATAAGTATATGGTTATTTGTAAAGCTAATCTACATTTTACGTAATAATAACGTAATGTAAACGCGTTATAATTATAACGCGTTTACATTTCTATATTAGAATACAATGTTTGTAAGCATTTTATTAGCTTTGCTGTGGGTTAAATTTCAAATCTGTTACCTATATGTAACATTTACAACAATTATTTCATATTATTAAATCTAATTTCGCTGGTTTGTTTTATAAGCCATAAAACAAAATGAAATTGCATTCCTCAAAATGAGTGAGAAAACCATTGTTACGTAGGTCGGTAGTTTGCCCACAAGACGGTATTAAAGCGTACTTTTATATCAAAATTGTATGTATTCCTTGGGCCTCTATTATATAATAAACTTAATGAGATTGCAAACATCCACAGTATGAACTATCATAATTGTAAAACAGGCTTTACAAAGTATGTCCTATGAAGATACAGAGAAATTATTAATTGTATTAGAATAAGTATTCTTTATTTAAAGTCTATAATTATATGTGTTAAGTATAAGAATCCATCAGGAAATATGTTTTACACTTTAAATTAGTTCCTATTTCTATTTTTAAGATATGTGGTTATTTGTCATGTAATGTGTGTGAACAATTCGCCTGAAACACAGGACTAACTAGTTCAGGCAATTTACCCCTGTTAATATAGTGTGTATTTATTTTGTAAGGTATATCTAAGTACATTTTTGTGGACTAAGTTTTTGGAAAATAAACTATTATTATAGACTCAATGTTGTTAAAGTAAATACTCGAAACAATTGTTTGTTTAATAGTTCTCGACATGTGTGTGGCCTTTACAAGAAACTTAAGTAGGTCGAAGTTTCGAATATTTCAGAACACTTGGGAACACTTCCAAATATTCTAGAATAGTGGTCTCAGAACTTTCTGGAAATCTATGCTCGCGATGTAAGTAGCGAGTCAGCATAGTTTAATACCTAGTGTGAAAAGCTGAATCGTGAGCCTTTTAGCGGGTGTTATCGAAGTGAAAAGCGATTATAATTCCATGTAGTGATTACAGCTATTTCAATTTGTGAGTTGATGTTAAAATAAAGTGTCGTTACTACTAATCTATGCGTGTATAATTAATCAAACCGCGTAACACTGAATCGACTTGAAAATTAAAGTTTATCCTTACCTCAGCAGCACATTGAGTGCTAGTGAAGCACTAACGGGAAAATTTTATTACTTAATAAAAAAGTCTTTACTGTATATAATATCGTATAATATAAACCTTAATTTAATAACATAAAATACTATTCTCTTTTTAAGTAATGCTCTTCCTCAAGTTTCTGATTTGCAACGGCTTCGTCAATGCACGTCTTCAGGTCCTTTTGAGTTCTTGCAGCATCAGCCAAGGCCTTCTGGATGGTAGAAGTTTCCACAGTCTTGAGGTTTGTGGCTAGGCTAAGGGCTGCCCACACTCGGATAAAGGCGGATGAACAGCCACAGTCTAAAAAGGAGTCACAATTAAAAAAAATATTTGCAATCACGAAACGCTTTGAAAAAACTCGGTTAAAAGATATAAGGAAAGGAAACTAAAGAAAACTTAATTAAAACCTAAAATTCATTGAATTTCAATTTCAAACAATTTATCACTAACCGACATTGTTTATTCTACCACGGCGCTGTAAGGGACTATTAAAATGTAGCAATAATCTCTCTGTGTAAGTTAATACATATTTATTTAACTACGTAAGATGCTAGAAATAATTTGATCTGAAGTCTTATTAAGAGGGCAATTATTTTACCATTATCTTATCGAATCTTGTTGTGTTTTTATAGCACTTCTGTGAAAATATTAATCTAAACGACAAACTATTGGGTTTTTATTGTTAAGCCACTGCCCGCTTTTTGGAGTAGCGAACGTTACAGCCACACGTTTTGTTACTTTCAAGATTCCATTCCATTGCAAAAACGAAAAAAATCTCTTGTAAAATAATTATTAGAATTACTAATATAAAAACTTCGACGAGTATCTTACCATATGTTCCGTATTCTCCGGATTTGTAGTCATATGGCACGAGGTAATGGTAGTGAGGCCAGAATGTTTTTGTTAATATGAATACTGTGTTTGAGTCCGGTGGAGATCTGTAACATTATAATAGATAGTACATGCATATACCAGAAAGCTTCCAACTTTTACCTATTTTTGTACCTATTTAGCAAATAGATACTAAGGTAATAATAGTTTTTTTCAGAAATCTAGGGTCTAAGCAACCGTTTTGGGTTCTCAAAGTGTGACAGATTAATATGGTATCACGACTCACTTGATATTATCGGTTTTGGGGCAAATAACCATTGGTTTAACTTTTATTAAAATAACCAAGCGTTATTTTAATAAAAAGTCATATTAAGATAGATACCTACTTAATTGCAACAAAAGCCTTTTGTAGAGCCGAAAAGTAGGTCTAACTAATATTATTTAAGCTGGTAGTAAAATCAACTCTGATATTGAAGTGTCAGGGAAAGTAAATTGAGTGTCGCTATAAAATGATTAAGGTATTATCTCTTCTGGATTATATGCGCAAGCGTTTGAAATAAAAGAGCAATTCGAAAGAAAAAACTCATTGAAATACTGTTAAAAAAAGTGTCATAATAGGGTCTAATGTAAATTTTTCAAATTCACATGTCTAATTTCAAGTGAAAGGGCAATTATTTTAATCACCACTTCATTTTGGGTTTAGTTGATCGATCAAACTTGATTTAGTTCTCTAGTCACTAGTACCTTGTCTCATAATGTTGACACAAGAGTATTTATTTCTCTTCTCTTCTATTCTTGTTAAATCTAACCACTTAAATATATACTTACTTTTCTCCAGGCCTTAGTCCCCACACACTAATAGCGCTGTCAATCAGCCAGGAGGCATGTAATATGATTAAGTAGCGAAGGAAACCGACGACGAACACGGAGCTAAGAACTGTGTCGTCCCAGTACTCGAGGGGTGCATTTAGTGGTAGGAGCGCGAACAAAACAAAGTACAAGATCCAGTACGCCCTGGAACAAGAAACTCATTTAGCGTTTGTAGCGACTCACGGATCTACTCACATAAATAGTAACTGAGGAGTTTTACATTAGATTAAGGTACAGACGATAGCTGGTCAACCTATCTAATCTGTCAAATTTTACCAATCGAACATTACCTAACCTTCCACTATTGTGATAAGGTTGAATATCTATTGAAGAAATTTGACAGATTGAGGTAAGTTGATGTCCTGTCATCTGTACAAAAGGTTCTCGTACAGTTAAGCTATGTAGAAAAAACTTGTCCGTACCTCTTTTGGAACATAACAATTGAATCGTTTTCAAGATCCGACATGTCTATGGCACTCTTAAGTTTTTCCTGTTGCGGGCTCAATTTCCTCAGGCGAGTCAAAAAGTGCGCGTGCACGAAACCTTTGTTGTAATCGTAAGGGTCGTCTTCTGTGGCGAAGTGGGCGTGGTGAAGTCTATGGTACTGCACCCAGTCGTATATGGAACCCTAGAACATTTTAATGATTCATTAGTTATTATATTTCATATTCATTTCTTGTGGCAGTTCTTTATTAGGTACGCGAAGTTCAGAAACGTTAGACCTCTGCTAAGAATAAGTTTCGTTATGTCCATACCATAACTTATTTTGAGATTTATTTTATTACAGGAGAGTACTCTAATGTAATACTTAAGTGTTATTAAATGGCGGATCTCTAAACTACGCAGAAGGCCATATCTTATGATCCATTCATTATTATTAATAGAAGAGCAATCGTCTACGTAGAACGCCGATAAGTTCATTATTTCCTCAACAAAGTGGGAAATATCATTCATTTTCGTTGTTCATCTGTTCATTCAAAGGATTGATTGTGAACGTGAATGCTTAGAATGGTGCCAAAGGCATTAATATAGTCCCATAGCTGTCAACAGATGTACTTATTCACTGTAATGGAGCCGAATAACAAAGATCTTTTCTTTTGTTGAAGCGTGTGGCGTGTAATAAAACGAATATCTATTGAGACAATGCAGGGATAGAGAGTTCATAATACGACTTCTTATCGATCGTTGAACCCTGTTGAACCTTATAAATTTGGTGGTTAACATAGATGAGACAATACTTACAACGCCAGCTAAGGTCTGGAACAGCATAAGCGTGATCCGTAGCCCTGTGCTCGCTTTGTACGCCCCGTGTGCCCATAACCTATGTGCTCCGGTGGTCATACCCAATATTGCCACAGATGTAAGAAGGAAAACTGCAAATGTAACGTCGTTTAAAGTTAAAAGCTTTGTTCAAGTACCTATCACAGTTTAGAAAATAAAAAGAGAAAAAGAATAAAAAATATATTCACAAGACTTTTTAAAAATAAATATACATGTGTTTTATAACTTAATAGTTTTTTAAACGTATCGATTATGATGTAGGCTGAGGTTGGGAATTTTCCAGCAGAAACACGCAAAATAATGTTTCTCGAAACAATGTGGTAATCAATGAAGAGACTCGCCATGACACAGATCGGAAATGTACGGTCAACAGACATCGAAGAACCTTCAGTAGGGTTAATTATTAGGAACGCTAAGTGAGATCCTGATTCGGACATTTTTTTATTTCCTAAACATAAACATTCTTTTATCTTTTACTAAGTAAATAGAGTAAACATCGCTTAGGGTGAATGCCTCGTTGGTCTAGCGGTCGCATAGCGCGACTGCCGATCACAGGTCTCGGGTTCGATTCCCGGGCCAGGCCGAAATCGCTTTGTGGGTTTTAGAAACTTTCACAAAGCAGCCTGGAGTTTGGAAGTTGGCGGTGTTACACCGCCGTGCCTGGGAGGGCACGTAAAGCCGGCGTCCTCGAATGCTACTCAGTAGCAGTCGTATATAAATCCACGTCAGAGGCCGTCAGGCGGATTTGAGAAAACTCTGACACTAGGGCTTGTTAGGTGATTAAACCTGCAGCTCACTCGATAAGAAGAAGTAGGATAAAAAAAAATATAACGGACGGTAATCATCTATTTCGCAGAATTCTGCCTGAAATCAGTTCAAGTGAGCTGTAAAAGAGGATTATTTCGAAGAAGTCCTGAGCAAAACAATACGTTCACACGAGACAGAAAGACATAATTATGTTCTTACTGAGTGCCTATTCCGAGTTTTGCAAGTTAACTTTTTCGATGCGTAAATTAAAATACAACTTAATTACGTAGCATTTATTTTTAGTAGTATAATAAACGCGCTCACTCGTGAAATAGTAAACGTTATTAACCGGCAAAATGAATGAAATAGAAATGTTCATATCAAGTGATGTAACAAACGACTTTAATTCAGCTGAGTTACAATTACGTATCGAGAACGTTTACTTCCAAAACTGGGAATCAGCACTCAGCTCCATAGCTCGCACATAGCTCCATTGATAATAGCTCACAACGAGAGCCTCTCAAGACGAACGGGTATCATTGTGTAAACAAAGCCGAATCAAGCCGGGAACTAAACATTAGACATATAGAATTGCACGATCTTTTTTTCGTTACCCAATAGAAGTATAATTTTATTCTTTTGCAATACCGATAAGTGTATCTGCTCCATAGATTGCATTAATCTATACAGAAATAGTACTCTACATAGCCCTTGATCAGGCCTGTAACTTTTCATAAAAATTTTCTCCGACTTATAAGTTTTTACTATATAGGTATTTAAGATTTTACAAAAACATTTAAATGATGGAAAAAAGTTTCCACCAATCTCCTCAATCTCTCAAAGTCTCCTGTTATGACATACTTGTTTGTGTACATATATATTTAATAACTAGCTTTTGCCCGCGACTTCGTTCGCGTGGAATAGTGACTTCCGGCAAATATTTGGTTTTAACCACATAGTTCCCGATCTCGCGGGATCTCTTAAAAAATGCGATCAACGCCATCTATCTACGGAGTATAGGAACAGCTCGACATTTATAGTACGAAATTGAACAATAGATGGCGCTGTATGTCCGGAATAAATTTATTTTTTATTTTTATTTTTTGAAATAAAAACTATCCTATGTCCTTTCTCAAGTTCCAAACTATGTCTGTACCAAATTTCACACAAATCGGTTCAGTAGTTTAGGCGTGAAGAAAAGACAGACAGACAGACAGACAGACAGAGTTACTTTCGCATTTATAATATTAGTTTGGAAGTTTGGATATTAGTTTGGATTTGGATGGAAGTTTGGATTTGGATAGTTTGGATTAGTTTGGATAGTTCGGATTAGTTTGGATGTCAGCTACTGTGAAATTATTGACATTGCACAAATGATGTAATATGACACTAATTTTATTAATACGTGCAGCATGTAGAGTAATTAATGCTGCCGTTTCAATTTTGTATACTCAAAAGTTTTCACTTACGACTGTGCACATTATGTATACATATTCAATATTTATTTGACTTACCTGTTGTACCTGGGATATTCTTTTTTATGGTGGATTGATTGATTTTACTTTAATTTTTATGAACAGGCACAAATTTCCGTTCAATTTTCCTCAACTATCTTAAAATAGCAGTACTTTTGCCAAAGTAATTTATATTTTTTCTATTTCTGAAATAAGTTTTAAATCAACAATACTTTCCTCGATTTTCCACACTATTTTATACGATGATGAGACGTGTGCGACAACATCGGATAAAATTGACAAATCGAACACACGTAATTAATCAATTAAGCACTGGCGTATAAAAAAGTCACTGCAGATATTGTAAGTGAATGCTTCTTTATTGTGTGAACACAAATACAAATAATAAAACATCGTTGTTGTGAACTTACAGAAAAGAAGGGTCAACAGTTTGACTTCGTAGATCAGCAGCCATAATCCGTATAGAGATAGAAGGTGTATATGAATGAAGAACAGAACTGCAGGCCAGTTCGCCTCCCGACTTCTGCTTATCGGTTGCTCAGCCTCCGGGACCGCTTCTGTCACTTCCACCATTTTGTCAGGAAATCTGTAATCGTACATATTTTAGGATTACAATCTTATATATACAGTGTTGTTTGTAGCGAGAATGGCGTCAACGTGCAGATAGTAAGATGCTGTGAGTGTGTGTCGCTTAGTGCGCGCACTTGGCCATGACCTGTTCCGAATTTGAATGAAAAAGAACAATGTATGCGGCTCCTTATTCTTTTTCGTGGACAATCATCAAGGTGATTATTAAAACCGACACAAAAATGAAATCTATTTATACAAATTGTTAAAATAAACGTGAATTAACATATAAAATATTATTGTGTTTAACGCGCCTTTCGGATATATTTTTGCGTGCATACATATATTGACATTTCAATAATGCCTATAATGTAATGTTTTACAGTGGGTTGCACTATTTGACTATATCGGTAACCGAACTAATTCCAGTTGTCAAATCGCCGATTTGACTAATGCGCAGGAATTTCACGATGGTGGTTATCGTTGAAGTTAAATGGTGCAACTCACCCTTAGACAAAGACAGTCGTCGGTTAGCCTTTAAATAGAGTGCACGCCACGACTCGGGAGTCACGGAAAATTCTGGTACTTGTATTTCTGCATGTAATTATCTAGGTACTAAGCAACAGTACCAGCGCCACATCTATTGGACTTCTTTGGTGGCAACGACCCTAGCTAATGAACGGTACCTGCAGAGTAGCAAACTACCTCGGATCAACTGAACTACATTTAAATAAAAACTACATTGCAAGAAAAGAAAAGCTATAGTGCTAGAACGTTGAAAGTATTCCGTTTTTCTACCTGCTCGGAATGCGGTATATTGGCATCTTTACATACACTTGTGGTAATAACATATAGCCTTGCGAATACTGATCCCGGAAGAGAAATGTTCCACATTTGTGATGTTATAATAAATTGGGATATAATAAATTGCATATCAAATAAAATAATCGTCTATCAATACATACTCATCATTTATACTCTTTTTTACATCAAATAACTTACTTCACTACAAATAAACTAAATGTTTAGCAAACTCAAACTGCAGATAATTCGAAATTATACATCAATATGACATTACTTTTTTCCTCATAATGCAATACAGTTAAATTTATTTTTGTACAAAAATACTACATACATAGCAGAAATACTAACTGCACAGCAAATTTTCCATATTTCGAAGCAAAATAACTATCTCAGTCGCATATTAACCAGTAAGTAGAACAAAACCTGTTCATCACATTTGTCCTAATTTTCAAGAAGTCATGCTCGGCAAATTAAATGATTATTGTAACAAAAAAATCCTTTTTCATTGCATTATTTCTAAAAGCAGAACAAATTAACCGAAAAAGGTTCGCGGCTTCGCGCACTTTACGCTTACGCTTTAATTATTCAGTAAATTGCACTTTATTATTGGGTTATTTAATTTAATGGCGGTTGATTAATTATTGTGACGGTAAAACATGGAAAATAAAAAAAAACAATTAGTTGGGTTATTTTATCATACAATGTCAATTCTTAAATAATTGAGTAGTCCAAAAATCGAATGAGCGGTAAAAATGACGGAATGAGCAGTTCGATAAATAGTTCAGCAGATCATAGCGAGGGGACTCCGTTTCGTAACCTAAATTTTTATTTCCGGAAATCATTATCCGTAACAAGTTTGTCAGAAACTAGGTTTTAATGGCAAAAACGAATCGCTGTAAATCCGACTCCACGTAGTCTTGTCTGCCCTACCCCTAGAGTGTAATTCAAAATCGCGTAGGCGCGGAGGTGCGAGGCGGCCCGC
>NWSH02000008.1:9718035-9732293 GCA_002382865.2 Heliothis virescens
TGGCAAAATTGTGGCAAAATAATTTTGTGACATTTTTTGCGTGAACCATTTGTAAAGTGTTTGTAGGAAATAGGAAAACGTTTATTGATAAGTAAAATGTTGTTGTTCCTCTTTTTGCATGAAATTCGAATGGGAAAGAGAATTTATTGTGAAATACTATGTAATTATAGATCAATATTTTCACGCGCTCTCAAAATATCACTGTTTTACCTAATAAATAAATAAATTATAGTATAAAATAGGTTGACAATATTATTGTAAAAAACTAAGTCTTTTTATTTCTCCTTTATAATTTGATAATAAGCTGTTTACGTATAAAATCATTACATTTTGTATTCAAATTCTGTTGTTACTTTCGTTGACTAAACAAAAATAAATTGTTTTTATATTGTATACATAGGTTAGAATCTAAAAAATGGCAGACAAGCAATGTGTACCGTAATCAAACAGCATGAGCTGTTTAAGTGTCCACCCGTGGTAAATAATTCAGTAACTAGCTGTTACTAGTGGTTCTTGTGTTACACAAATCAGCTACGGATTCATGTAAAGCTAGATAGTGGGTAACATGTACGCAAGTAACTGTAGGTAATCATCAGTGAACCGATAAACTGTGTAGGAATTTTAGGCATCCGCGGAATCGCTGAATAAAGAAGTCTTCAAGGTCTTATTTAGTGGATTAATAGTCAACGATGGTAAAAGTATTCAGCTCTCGCAGAGATTATGGGTAACATGTGAGCTAATATAGAGCAGTTTGCTTTAACTTAGTATCATAAATGTTCACCCATAGTAATCATGTAGGCTTTATAAGAACTATTATGCGATTGTGTAACAAGCTGATTAACGTTACACTAGTTGCACGATGTGCAGCAAAAGGTATTATAACTTTGTTATTTAAAGCCACAGAATACCTGATTACGTTATAGTAGCTCATGTGATCTTTCTTATAACGCAAGTGGTCAAAGTGTGCAGTTGTGGTCTTCAATTCAAAATATAGCTTAGTTAAAGTCCACACAAATCCTTTAAATTGCTTAAAGCTGTAAAAAACTGAACTTGTTACCTACATTAACGCTGCAAACGTTACAGCGTGGTGCCCGTGATGCATAATAACGTCCTTATTCAGGTGAAAGCTCACTTTTCAACTATTGCAGGTCGAGTGTAGTCTAATAACTCTTCATAAGTGCTAAAGTTACCGATGTTACCTCTTGTGACGTCTTGTAATGCAGTTTTGTGCTACTTGGGGTACCTCTTCAAATGTGTTTGACATAAGTATACTCTTTATTTGTGTATTTTTTTCTTTTCTTTCGGACGTATATTTTTTCTTTTGTTTTTATTAACATTCGTTCCGTATAATTTTATAGCAACCAGAGGTAAAGAACTTTGCAATCAATTGAGTATTTTGTGCTGCAATCTGGCTGCAATTAAGATTGGAACTGATTTGTTGTGAGCTGTTGCTCAGAGCATAGTTACAGGTTTAAGACTAGGTACACAGACGTACGTAATAGTTCATGTATATTCACATTTTAGCACCTGTCAGCGCCTTCAAAAAACTGACCGTGTTGAAACAATGAACGTGTGAACGTATGGAGGTCAAAAAGCAAATAAATCGATTGTATGTAAATAAAAGAATTACTTTTCCAAGACGTATCATTTGGAAGTAAAATAGGAGATTTTAACAAGTTAGGAACAATGAACCATCTGGTATAATAATGACCTAATTAACCCTGGTTTATTTTTTTTTTCTCAGATTTACAGACATTAAAAGTTTATTATTTAGCATACTGTCTTATCTAGTAACCACCGACGAGACTGAAGGTTTGAAACCTAAGCCCTGTGGCACGTTTCAGGTTAATGCATTCATATAAAATCATATTAAATCAGTTGTGCAGGTTCGTTAATAGCTACATTAATTAAAGATGCTTGATGACGATACGTGTACAAATCTATTTACTTATTTAGTTTTATTTCAAGTCATTATTATTGCGTATTAGCAACTTGAAATCTATAAATAAGAAATTCAATGAACCGCTGAATTTTAAACTTATTGTAATTTAAGGCTGAAGGTAGGTATTACCTTTTCTAATCTGTGGTATTACTGAAATAAATTTCACTTGTAGTTTTCGTTTCAGTCAACCCATTCCTATGAAAATGAATTGCCATCAAAAGTTACTAGCGGAGATTATTAAATATCTATTAGAACTCGTAGCTTTTCAATAAAACATATTTGTGGTCAAAAGTGATATTATTTATTGAGTACTTTGTATCTATTAATGTTACGAACCAATTTAGAAATATCTCCGAAGTATTGCCTAAGCCTTCAATGAGATCAAACCTTTATGTAACGAGGCATAATCTGAAGATCGCTTTGGAAACGATTTTTTATTAATATTCTATTTTTGTGAAAAGTACAGACGACAGCACATCAAGTTACCGCAATCTCTCAAATTTCTGCACTCGATTTTCAACCTTATCACAATGGAGGTAGGTTAACGTTTGATTGGTAAAATTTGACAGTTTCGTATATGTTGACTTGCTGTTGTCTGTACTTATTTTAAGAATTCGCTAAGGTTAACCTCTACTAATATTTAATAAAGCTTTTTGACAAAGTATGTTTTTTATTAGTTATAGGCACTTATAAGATAACTGATATTGGTGAAGCTGATTTAGTATGAATGGAAACTCGAGACGAAAACGCCACACTGAGAAAACAACGGGGAAACAACGTTTTGTTTAAAATCACTTGTGAAATGATAAAGTTACTGTAGACACTTAGGTACTTAACGACAGCATATGCGTTTTTGCTGTGCTTTACAAAATTGAAGTACAGAGGACAGCACATCAAGTAACCACAATCCGTAAAATTTCTGCGATAGATTTTCAACCTTACCACAATAGTGGAAAGTTAATGTTCGACTGTTAAAATTTGACATATTCGTATACGTTGACCTGCAGTCGTCTGTACTTACCTACATTCCATTTTATGCTGTTGCCAGCTAAAAAAGTTACGTAGGAAACAAACTATGTATGTAGTATTTTATGCTATTGTTACAAAGACAATGGTAGCGCTATAGATATAGATAGTAGATAGATTGTCAATCGAGTGATTTGATTGTAGCGAAAACTGAAATACGTTAAAGTGAGTGACATTTTCAGTTTCTGCACCATTTGCTGTTTTACACAAGTTTAATAGTTCTGCGGAAATTTATTATAAAACAGAACATTTTCACAAGTTAAATAAAAAATAAATCAATAGAGTAGATATCAAAGGTGCTCATTTTGCTGGCATAGGTTGAAGGCACCTACTTGAATATATTGTATGCAGTGCAGCATAATCAATTCCGTTTATTACGGAAAAATAAATTACGATAGCATTTCAAAATAAAATTAGGATAGGAATCAAGATATGTTAGAAAGATATGCCGCGTAAGACGCTTTATTATTTGTATGTCTCTACCAGACCACAGGACTACAGAGTCCCGGAATTTTGGGAGGCGAACGTGGGGCCGAAGCCAACACGCTGAAGCCCTTTTGAGACAACTTTAATGAGATGGTGACACAAAACTGACGCTTTATTATTATTATTTATTTATTATAAAAAGATATACGTAACATATAATCTAAGCTCCACAAAACCATTATAATGGTTTGACTGTGGGGCTTGTTACAATATTTTACGAAGTCGTAGCAGGTTTTATGCAACGTCTTTTCAGTAACCTTTAAATAAACAAAACTTCATCAATAGTTCAGTTGGTATTGCAGTATGTTTATGAGAAAATAGCAAAAACTCAAGTAAGTATATGAAATTACTTATACTTCGTAGGATTTAAAAACGTGACGGACAAAATGTGAAATTTTTAACAGGTAGTGTAACAAATTACTTACTAAGCAATAGTTCATAGGTACCTACTAAGTTAAAAATGTAATTATTTTAAAATATAGCGGTTTTTGTTGTTGACATTTACGATTGATAGTAACAGGCTCTTAACGTATTCATGTTGGACTCTTTTATCTATCTCACTTTTTCATATACAAACACTACAGACACATGTTTTTTTCTGTCTGAATTGCCAATCTATTGGAATCTTGTATCTATACGTAACTGCGCTCGACTACATACATATTCCACAAATTCTTACATAACATACATCCTTTGTGAATTACTTTTAGGTCACTTCAATATTCTTGCTGAGCAGTAAAGATAGCATGACTGCATTTAAGGAATTCAACTCGACTGAAAATATAAGTATGAACATGGTAAAAATATGTAGGTAAATAGTTCACTTTGCTATGACAAACATTTTACTTTTTTTGAAGCCTGATTTCAGAGTTAATGAACTAGTTAAAGTTTGGGACCTTAACCTCAGAAAGGGTCGAATAATTTAAAAATAGCGTAAAAGTAGATATTTAACATTATCTTCGAAAACGCAACATTTCTGAAAAATCTATATTTGTATATTACCATTCATACTGTTATTGTATTTATTTAAGACTCTTGGTTAGTCCTTCCACCCTTTTTATAATTTGGGGTTGTTACACCAATACTACTCGTTGTACCTATTATACACAGTGGTTCTGAATTTTCAATCGCATAAAATCGAGGATGTGCCCGATTATCAAAATATAAATATAATAAATAAAATATTGCTCAGTTATCTATCAAAAATCCTATTTATGTATACTTAATTAAAAAAATTACACTCACCCCGCAGACAGGCAACCGTAATCAATGAACACAACACAGTGACAAAGCAGAACCGCGGCTCAAATCATTATACATTCACGAGCCCTGGGCCAAGTTACATGGTTAATTACCGACGATACCTACTGCTCCAATCCATTCGATTATAATAAACCGTTCAATCGACTACATTTAACGTAAACTTCACATTTGCTTTTCAGTTCTATTTTTTGGGAAATCGATTTAAAGTTGAATCGAGTTTCAATTTAATTTTTACATATCGCATAGCTGCTTAGTCAGCAAATCGCTCAAAAATTTAAAGTCAGCGTTTAATTCTGTAATGTTACACCAAGTCGAAGTTTCTAGAGTTTGTTCAACTTGATATTTACATATTTGCAATTTCGGTATGTAGGGAAATTCATGATCGAGTTACACTTATTGCCCCTGTATCCAGCTTTGTTGTATTTATTTACATGAACTCTGAACGGAAATGTTCCAGCTACAATGTTAAACTTTCAATTATTCGGATACGTATTATAATCGAAAATAAAAAGCAGATTACTTGGTTCATCTATTTTAAATGCAATTAAGAAGACAACCAAATTACTTATTCCAATTTTACTCTTTGTTAACCTTTTAGAAGTAACTATGTCCATGTTTTTGTATCTATTAACGGTAACAGCATAATAGTATATCTAGCCGGCACGGCACTGTAATTACTGAAGCCATTATACTTAGTCAATAAAGTCGTAAGTACTAAGTTCTTCATAGTACGCATGTGACTATTTAGATATCGTGATCAGCTGTTTTTATACTAGATAGTAAATTGCTGTGTGTTCTGCTCCTGAATGGCTGGTTCCGCTTCCGTGCTTGGTGATGGAAGTGTGTTTTGAGTTTCTAGGATGTCTTTTGTGTGTGTGTCAGTGTGTGAATGTTGTTCTTCTGTTGCTCGTACGAATACTGTGTCTCCTAGTACCTTGCTGAGTATGGTTGATGAATGTATGGCTGCTTGTTTTTGAAGTATATGAATGTCTATTGAAGCGTCTAACTGGTCTATGTATTTTTTTATGCTTTTAGCAACGATGCCTGTTACGCCTATCACTATGGGAATTACAGTCGTTTGTGTATTCCACAACCGGCTGATTTCAGTTTTCAGAAGATGGTATTTGCTTAGTTTTTCTATTTCTTTGGGTCCTATGTTGTAATCTGATGGTACTGTAATATCTATTAAATATGTTTCGTTAGTAATTTTATTAATGTATATGAGGTCTGGTCTATTGTGCGTAACGTTGACATCGGTTTGGACGGGCATTTCCCACATGATTTTGGCTGTTTCGTTTTCTTTTACTTGTGGTTGTACTAGTGTCTCCTTCCACCAAAGGTTAGAAACTTCTATATTGTGTTTTTTGGCAAGACACCAGTAGACGTATTGGACAAGATTATTATGTCGTCGGACATAGTAGGTCCCCGCTAATTTTTCGCAACCAGATATTATGTGCTGTGTAGTTTCGTCTTTGGTGACACAAAGGCGGCATTTTCCGTCTACTGGCTCCTTCAAAATATCGCGTTGATGTTGTATAGTCATAACGGCTTGATCCTGTATTGCAAATATGCATGACTCTATAGATGGTGGTAGTTTTTGTTTTTTAATCCATTTAAATGAAAGTTCTTTATCTATGTTGGCCTGGTCTAGCACCTTTTTGGGAAACTGCCCATGTAATTGCTTACTTCACCATACTGAATTCTGCTGTTTTACTATTGCTTCTTTGATTTCTTTGTCTGTGTGTTAAACCACAACATATTAATATGTACCTATATTATACTTAATATGTATATGTATATTATTATACTTATAGGTTTGGGTCCTGACTTTATCCCAATCTCTTATTAGTCTTCCTCTTTCTCATTTAATCTCACTGGTGAAATTATTTCCAGCCATAACGCGTTTCTCACAAGCCATCAATATTCATTCATTCTTTATTATAACCTGATCGTCATGCCTACATTTGAGATCTTATTTTATCAGAATGTACAGACAACAGCACATCAAGTTACCACAATCTGTCAAATTTCAGCAATAGATTTTCAACCTTATCACAATTGTGGAGGGTACATGTTCGATTGGTAAAATTTTACAGATTCATATACGTTGACCTACTGTCATCTGTACAGTAGCAAGCATAAGTGCACTGCCAGTATAAAAAAACAATTGCATAGCAATATTAGTGGTAATTACGACCTTCTTAATTTTTTTTTAATCTTAGCGTCGCGTCGTTATTAAAATATGAGGGTAGATTATGATAAGTTCACTTTAAATCTATCCTCATATTTTAACAACTTTTCTAGTCACATAAATTATTACGGTATTCGCTGTTGTTGATGAACACAGTTACGAGCGTTTGTGTTATCTTGTTGCGATTGTATTCTTTTGTATTCATTATGCAGGCTAATATTAGTAATGAAGCCAAGTCAAATATTGTGGCCCTATATTCGGATGGTCTTAAATATCGAAATTATATCTCAAATATCGAATGAAACCGGCTTATGCGTAAGTATTTTTTCTAATATAATGTGATGATACTTATAAAAAATAAGTTCAAAAACTAAAACCCGACTACTGAAATATCGCGCTCTAAAAAGCAAAAACCGGCCAAGTGCGAGTCGGACTCGCGCACGAAGGGTTCCGTACCATTTTCTATGAAAACTGAACGCATCTATTACCTACAACTAGCAAAAATACAAACATTTTTCGGCAACAAAAAATAACTTTGTTTTTCATACAAATATATGAATAACAAAGTTATAATTTGCGGTTTCCAAAAAATTGCTATATCTCAAAGACTGCTGTCTGTACCGCGTTCAAAATAATTTTCCTCGAAAGGTTATGTAGAGTTCTACTTTTGAGATTTTTTTCATATTTTCTAAACTTGCGGTTCAAAAGTTAGAGGCAGGGGGGACGCCTATTTTTCGGCTTTTTGAGCAATTATTTCCGAAAGTATTAACATAATCAAAAAATGATTTCAGTAAACTCCTATTCATTTTAAAATACCTATCCAACGATATATCACACGTTAGGGTTGAAATGAAAAAAAAAATCACGCCCCACTTTACGTGTAGGGGAGGCACCCCAATAAAACAATTTTTTCCACTTTTTATTTTTGCACTTTGTCGGCGTGGTTGATTTACATATTGGTACCAAATTTCAGCTTTCTAGCGCTAACAGTCTCTGAGATTATCCGCGGACGGACAGACGGACGGACAGACAGACATGGCGAAACTATAAGGGTTCCTAGTTTACTACGGAACCCTAAAAATAAGATAATATGCATTAATGTGTTACATAAAATACTAATCATAAGGATGTTAAGATAGTAGCCGTAGTCGTATGCCACTATGTTATTGATTTAGGGGTGTTACTTTTCACTAAAGGCCAGGCGTCAGCTCTCAATAGGCTCATCTAAAAATGGTTGAACGGTTGAGATTGACGGAGTATTTTAAATAACAGTGTGTTGTTTTGTTAGTATTGGTGGCATACGACTACGGCTACTATCTTAACATCCTTATGATTAGTATTTTATGTAACACATTAATGCATATTATCTTGTTTTTTGCTTTTTAGAGCGCGATATTTCAGTAGTCGGGTTTTAGTTTTTGAACTTATTTTTTATTTTAATAATTTTGGAGACTGCGCAACCTTTCTAATTCCTCTAGAACTCGTGAATCATGAGGGCACTTTATTTGTTATGATCCAAGGCACAAATAAATAAACCATCTATAGACCTGAGCCTACTATGATGTTTTCATTCTCCAGAAGGCGCCTCATACAATATTTACCTACAATATTTATATTTTTGAAATGTGCTAATTAACCCCTTTCTTTTGATATGCAACACGGTACCTTATGATGACATTTTTTTTTTAAGTTGACTACTTAATGTCCTCTAGAGGGCGCCACAAGAATATTTTTGTAATTTTACATATCCTATAACCAGCGGACGGCCAAGACGCTTCTAATGATATCTCATTTGTTAAATTACGATAAGTAGTTTAGAAGTTATGAGGGAACCGATGAACATACATACATACATACAAACAGGTCAAAATCATAACCCTCCTTTTCGCTTCGCCCTAGTCGGGTAAAAATAGATCAATTGCTTATTGCAAGTGTGTAATATATATTATTGTTTTTAGAGAGATACTACTAGGCGTTGGGTGAAGAGATTTGAGGAAGATGGTAGTCTGAAGAGTCGTGATAGGAGTGGAAGACTACCTCTTATTAGCCTACCTCAGCGACGTTATATCGTAACTGAATATAAGACGAATGGTTTCAACAAGGCATTTTGCGCATGAGTTCGGCATATCAGCATGCACCGTTCGCTGCAGACTATGCCGAAGGTCTTCATCACCGAACGCCAGATAAAAATGTGCGAATATGTGGGAGTGGATAAGTGCTTAAGGGTCTGGTGAATTAAATTTTATTTCAACGCGAGCCAACAGTGTCAATAATGTGGAAGTGTTGAACGATGTTATGTAAACTTTTCACCGACTTCCCAAAAAGGAGGAGGTTCTCAATTCGACCGTATTTTTTTTTTATGTATGTTAATCCATATCTCCGGCAGTTATAGACCGATTTGAGAAATTCTTTTTGTGTTTGAAAGAGCACGATGTCAATGTGGTCCCATTGTAAGGAGACCAGGGTCTGATGATGGGATCCTGGAGAAATTGAGAGAACTCTTCAAATTTCGTACGCTTTTTTACGTCGATGATACTATAACGGGACCGACTGTCACTGTGGGTGGGTATGGGTATTAAAGATATTATAGTTTTAGACCCAAAAACTGAAAAGCATAAAATAAAAAAAACTTTTTACAAAAAAACAAAACCGACTTCACGGAAAAACACTGAAAGGGATAAAATAAAACTTTTCACATGACTCTAGAAGTCGGTGTCTGCAGGTCTGTTGACTGTGTTTATTTTGCCGGTGGCAAAATAAACACAGTCAACAGTAAAACAAAACATTTGTTAAATAGTTTTATTTTTCAGTATAATAGAATATTTTACAAATAACTTACTCTAATAATTTTCTTTTTATAATTTTTGTTTTTTAATAATTTGTTGTTTCTTTTAATAGTGTGGTAAATTCTGAATCAAACATATAGTTTTTTCGAATAATGTAACGGGAAACACTCACTTGGCATATCAAATTGACAAACTTCAATACGTTTNTGATGATACTATTACGGGACCGACTGTCACTGTGGGTGGGTATGGGTATTAAAGATATTATAGTTTTAGACCCAAAAACTGAAAAGCATAAAATAAAAAAAACTTTTTACAAAAAAACAAAACCGACTTCACGGAAAAACACTGAAAGGGATAAAATAAAACTTTTCACATGACTCTAGAAGTCGGTGTCTGCAGGTCTGTTGACTGTGTTTATTTTGCCGGTGGCAAAATAAACACAGTCAACAGTAAAACAAAACATTTGTTAAATAGTTTTATTTTTCAGTATAATAGAATATTTTACAAATAACTTACTCTAATAATTTTCTTTTTATAATTTTTGTTTTTTAATAATTTGTTGTTTCTTTTAATAGTGTGGTAAATTCTGAATCAAACATATAGTTTTTTCGAATAATGTAACGGGAAACACTCACTTGGCATATCAAATTGACAAACTTCAATACGTTTAAGTATTTCGTACCAACATTGACAATATTTCTTTCAAGATCGAAATATTCATGAAACTTTTGCTGGAGCAATTCAACAAATGCGAATTCAAATCTTTGCTTACAATATTAAAACTTAACACACATACCTACCTACGAACCCAACCCACCCAGGTTGGGTTGTAGTAGGTAGGTATACACTTACAATACATACAAACTTACAAATAAGTACTAAACTTGTAATAATAATGAAAGGTTATTATGGTCCAAGATCCCAGGGCCACCAGACGTCACGTATTTTCTGACGAAGGAAATGTGGACGATTGAGTAGTGTTAGTATGTACTAAGAACGCATGCCTATCGGCTAGCTTGCTCAGACGGCCAATTTTCAGGTATCGGGTAATCAAGGTACATAAGAAGATTACTTACCTCACGTAAATTCTCCAAGCTGATTTTTACGTATATTTTAGGCAATATCCTTAATAATAAGTCGCCAATACTCCCAGACAGTTTCCGTCGGCCGTTTTGCTTTGCAGACGCTTTAAAGCTCCCAAAATAATTACTTTAAGTCACGTAAATTCACGTAATTTTTTTATATTAACAATAAATTGATATGAGTAAATTGTAACGGAGTAAGAGAGAGAGAAGTCAATATATTCTAATACATGTCTCACTCAGTCTCATGCGCGTGGATAGTGCCCTCGCGCTCCTACCCACAGAGGCATTAAAATTGAGTTTAGGGGGTGATTGGCCCCTTGGATCGGTCTGTCTTCTTGTAAAAGATTTTAAAATAGTTGTCTGGTAGACATATATAAAAATGGAGCATCTGAATTTACGTGACTTTAAATAATTATTTTGGGAGCTTTAAAGCATCTGCAAAGCAAAACGGCCGACGGAAACTGTCTGGGAGTATTGGCGACTTATTTTTAAGGATATTGCCTAAAATATACGTAAAAATCAGCTTGGAGAATTCACGTGAGGTAAGTAATCTTCTTATGTACCTTGATTACCCGATACCTGAAAATTGGGCGTCTGAGCAAGCTAGCCGATAGGCATGCGTTCTTAGTACATACTAACACTACTCAATCGTCCACATTTCCTTCGTCAGAAAATACGTGACGTCTGGTGGCCCTGGGATCTTGCTCTATTGGACCCTGTTCCCGATATCGGCGGCCACCTGTTTTTTTATATTTTTAAATATTTTTTTATATTTTTAAATATTTTTTTATATTTTTAAATATTTTTTTATATATTTTTTTATATATTTTTTGTAATGAATATTTAAAATGTAAACAATATGTGTATAAATAAATAAAAGAAAGGTTAAAACACAACGTGTATAGTTCTCTTCTTATTAAAAAAGGACCTAATAAAATAAACGCAAGTAGGTACCTACTTAGGTACTTGAAAAAGTAATAATCAAAATATTTACTCCCCTATTGTATTCCTTGGGATAGTTGAAGTATGATTCGACGGGTGAAAGGCTATTTGGTTTAAGCGACATTTTTGCAACTTTACAGGAGAGCCATTTAAAGTTTAAGATTTCCGAAAAAAAACATCTTCAGCTATTGGAACGGAGTAAACTTAATTTAAATTAATTTGAAAACGTCGAGGTGTTGATGTTTATACCATATAAAACGGACCTTAAATTAAGAAGATAAATGTCGCTTAATACAAATTGCCCTAAGCCACTTTTTTTCAGGGAACGGAAAAAAGATTTAAGTCACTTCTTAACTACAATTGGTAAAAAACTGGCCAAGTGCGGCAAGTGTTGGACTCGCGCATGAAGGGTCCCGTACCCCATCCCCCTTANGTGAAAGGCTATTTGGTTTAAGCGACATTTTTGCAACTTTACAGGAGAGCCATTTAAAGTTTAAGATTTCCGAAAAAAAACATCTTCAGCTATTGGAACGGAGTAAACTTAATTTAAATTAATTTGAAAACGTCGAGGTGTTGATGTTTATACCATATAAAACGGACCTTAAATTAAGAAGATAAATGTCGCTTAATACAAATTGCCTTATGCCACTTTTTTTCAGGGAACGGAAAAAAGATTTAAGTCACTTCTTAACTACAATTGGTAAAAAACTGGCCAAGTGCGGCAAGTGTTGGACTCGCGCATGAAGGGTCCCGTACCCCATCCCCCTTAATTTTTTTTTCATTTTTAGTATTTGTTGTTATAGCGGCAATAGAAATACATCATTTGTGAAAATTTCAGCCTTCTAGCTATCACGGTTAGTGAGATACAGCGTGGAGACAGACAGACCGACAGACATACAACGAAGTCTTAGTAATAGGGCCCGTTTTACCCTTTGGGTACGGAACCCTAAAAATAAGCGACTGAAGCGACACTCCATGTCGTATTTTGTTGACAATATTATGTAAATAAAAATAATTTAAGTCACATGTCAATATGAAATAGAAACAAGAAAAACGCTTTAATCGTATTGAATCTTTTATCTGAGAAAGGGCTACTGATTTATGTCTCGGTTCTTTAAATCATTGTATAGTTCAAGTACATTAGTAAAAAAGTTATGCAAAAATGACGTCATATAATACACTGCCACTTTGGAAACAACCCAAAAATAGAGATGTTTCAAGCGCAAAAAAGTGCTCAAATTTAAATGAATCCGGCATCATTCGACGGAGAAAAAACTGCTGATTCCGAATATGTAAGTATATAACTCAATGTCGCCCAAAATGTCGCTTAAACGAAATAGCCTTTCACCCCTCGAATATATTTTTAGTTTTTCTAGTATTATTCATACACACAGTACAATAAACAACCATTTTTAACAATAAAATATAATATTAAAATATTCAAACTTGCAACTAACAAAACAAGCAACGTGCATCGCACAGATCCTGAGATTGTCAACTGCCTGTGCAAGCGCAAACCGGTTTTTTTCCAGAATCGCTGCGTACGCGACAAGCGGCCAGTGGTCACACACACATGCCCCGCGTACTTGTAGTAGTGCAATCGATTCGCGCGGTTGTTTAAAGCTTTGTCTCTGTTCCGTTTTTCTACTCATGTGTTAGAACGTCGAAATTTTGCATTTGTATACGCGCGGGGTGTGACACTTAAAAACAGGTTACTGATATTGACATCCTNCGACCCTGAGATTGTCAACTGCCTGTGCAAGCGCAAACCGGTTTTTTTCCAGAATCGCTGCGTACGCGACAAGCGGCCAGTGGTCACACACACATGCCCCGCGTACTTGTAGTAGTGCAATCGATTCGCGCGGTTGTTTAAAGCTTTGTCTCTGTTCCGTTTTTCTACTCATGTGTTAGAACGTCGAAATTTTGCATTTGTATACGCGCGGGGTGTGACACTTAAAAACAGGTTACTGATATTGACATCCTTGTCTAGCATTGACTACATCTATTAACTACTCGTGGCAATGCTACCCAACATGTTATTTTTTTAGCGTTGGAACATCACTCACACGGATAAATATGCGTGGGCATGTGTGTATAAGCGCTGCGGCCCGAATAGTGAACGCGATAATAGGGCCCCCGCGCACTAGTCAGCCTGGCTGCGCAGCCAGGCTGCGGCAGCCAGTAAAACATATGACGTTGTATAGGAGCCCGCACACTAGGCAACCACGAATTCCCGGCTGCGGCAGCCAATACAACGCGCTTGTTTGCACGGCAGCCGGCTGGCTGCGCGCAGCCAGAACGTGTGTAGGCGAATGTATGTGGCTGCGGTCAGTCTCCGCGCACTAGTTGTAGCAGCCAGACGTATTTTGCGTTCCGAACTTTGATAAGATGAATTATAAGTTCTTCCACGTCCATATCGCTCGACGGAAGGATCTAGACTAGTCGTTGATTGGCTGCTATAACTGGCTGCGCAAATATTCTGGTTGCCGCAGCCTGGCTGCGCAGCCAGGCTGCCCAGTGCGCGGGGGCCCTTA
>NWSH02000008.1:9733139-9747422 GCA_002382865.2 Heliothis virescens
GGCTGCGGCAGCCAGTAAAACATATGACGTTGTATAGGAGCCCGCACACTAGGCAACCACGAATTCCCGGCTGCGGCAGCCAATACAACGCGCTTGTTTGCACGGCAGCCGGCTGGCTGCGCGCAGCCAGAACGTGTGTAGGCGAATGTATGTGGCTGCGGTCAGTCTCCGCGCACTAGTTGTAGCAGCCAGACGTATTTTGCGTTCCGAACTTTGATAAGATGAATTATAAGTTCTTCCACGTCCATATCGCTCGACGGAAGGATCTAGACTAGTCGTTGATTGGCTGCTATAACTGGCTGCGCAAATATTCTGGTTGCCGCAGCCTGGCTGCGCAGCCAGGCTGCCCAGTGCGCGGGGGCCCTTAAACGTTGACTGTACCTAGGTATCATATGGGAATAGGCAAGGATCACACGAATAAACTTGCTCAAAAGTACGAGTCTGCTCTTACATTATTTAATAATAAATAATGTAATAATAATAAATAATGTAAGAGCCGACTCGTACTTTTTCTTAATAGCACTCACTAACCTATCTATATCTCACAAAGTTTACTAGTTTTATCTTTATGTATTCGTTCTATCATTTATTAACAGTTAACCTACATGCTAGTTATAGATTCTTCGTATACTATACGAAAACGTATTCTCCTGACCATAGGTACTCGTCGTTAATGTATGTAAAATAATATAAATATTACAAAATATCAACTCAAAGTATTGACTCGCACTTTTGGGCGAGTTATTTAGGTGTAATAACTTTTTATAATCCTCTGGTAACAAATCGGTATTTGATATTTTTACCTATGGATAGAGTTTTGACGAAAATAAATGGTCGAGGTTCTTAATTGCACGTATGCAGATATATTTTTTATGTACCTACTCAATAAATCATAAAGTTTGAAGTCGTTTTTTGTGACAGATTGAAGTGATAGATCATTTCATCAACCGAAATCCAATTATATTCTAAGGAAAAGTAAACTAAGCTTATTTGGTCTCAACTATTTTAGTAGGGACTCAAACCAACATAGTATGAGCCATATAAAATGAATGCGTCACTTTGCTTCTAGCTAATTAGCTTAGAAAGATATTCTGGGATATTAATAAGTTTCTAAGGTCAGCGAAAGCTTCTCAAAAGGACTTATTCGCTTTAAACTCGTCTAAAAAGTTATTATGACTAGGTACCACGAAGTCCAACTTAGATATTATTTCAAAAGGATCCGGATTTATTATGAGTGGCACGTCCATGGAAAACATATTTTATGAAAAGACATGCCTTGTCTGTCTGATACGTAGGAGCTATATTATATTACTTTCAGAGATCCAATTATGTACACGTGGCGCAAGCAAAAATAGGTACTATAAGAAGCGCAAGTTTCTTGCTTTCTTACTTGCTCTTCTAGACGTTGAAGTGACAAAGGTAATATATTGAAATGCAAGCTTGGTGAGCAACTTTTTATACAATGTAACTTGATTAGATAGCTATGGTAATTTTTTTCAGAGATTATGCTACCGCAACATTTCACTGATAAGTGATGGATGATGTTTTTAAATGGGCGTATCAAAAGTGTTAAAATAAAAGACATTATAAACAATTATCAAAGTCTACCCTTTTATTGTTGTTTTAATCACACAAAACTTGTCACAATTAATGTTATAGATGTAGTGATTTTAATAAAAATAAAAATTCTTAAACAACATTTTACTTTTATGGACACCGTTGGCCATATTGCCGTAATAAAACATACAATTTTAAATTTCTTAAAATTACAAATGTTATTTTATGGAATAATCTAAGACTTGCAAAATCTTTGGATTTGAAGAATCCAACGGTATATTTTACTTAATAACAAATTTAAAACACTATAAACTTAAATAAAACAGTCATAAAAACATGAGATATCTCCTTCGCGTTTTGGTGAAACATACAATAGTATTTTTTTAATCTCAGTCTTACATTACCTATGGACTTTTGTTGCAAGTCCTTCTCCCGAAAAGACGAAACTACTTACAGAGAAATAGTAAAAATATTGAAATATATGTACAAAATGTAAAAAATAAGAATAACACTGATCTTAGATAGTACTAGCTTCTGCCAGCGACTTCGTACGCGGATGATGTCGCTTATGCCAGCGACAACGGGTCGTCTTAATCAAAGATCTGAAACGTCTGATGTTGAATTCTAAGAGACAAACTACCAACCCCCGTTCTATACCCCTAGGGGTAGATTTTCATAAAATCCGTTCTTAGATAATGTCTAGACTACTAGGTAACGGACCTATCTGCTAAATTTCCTGTCTCTTACTTCAAAAATCATTAGACTTCCATACAAATTACCAAACCCCTTTTTTACCCCTTAGGGGTGGAATTTCAAAAAATCGTTTCTTAGAGTATTTTTGCACCCTATAAAGAACCTACTTGCCAAATTTCAAGTTGGTAGGTGTTATAGTTTCTGAGATTTCGTCATTAATCAGTGAGCTTTCATATTACCGCGGTTTTACTCGCGTCCTATGGGAACGACTTGCCGTACCCGGATAAAATATAGCTTATGTTACCCGCGGATAGTGTAGCTTCCCAACAGGGAAAGAATTTTTCAAATCGGTTCAGCCGTTTTTGATTCCATCGGAAACAGACAAACAGACAAAAATTTCAAAAACTATTGTTTTGGCTTCAGTAGCATACAAATATCACATATCACTCATTTTTTCGAAAAAATATTCAATGTAAAGACACAGCTCTGTCTACAATTTTATTATATGTATGTATAGATATAGATCAGATGTTAGATAATATTTTCAGTTGAAACGAGACATAAGGAGTCGAAAGTGGAGTAATGAAGTATATAGCTAAGTAAACTCACTTCATTTTAAATGTATCAATAAATAGTTATTAACTTGATTTAAACAAGAGTTAAAATAAGTTTGCTCGTTCCTAGTCATTGCTATTCTTATTTTTCATGATGATATAGAAGGTCTTAATCATCGAACACCTTTAAATGCAATGTATACTGGTTTATAAGTAAGTCTAGTACCAAGCACATCTTTGGATTTTCGACAAGTTGTCATTACTTCAGTAAAGTGTAACAAATCTAAGTAACTTCGTTAGTTACAACTGGAAAACTACGAAACAATTTATGTACATATTATTCAATTTTAAAAGTGTTACAAATATATACATTTTTCATTACAGTACAACGAATCAATTATATTTTTGAAAGTGAAAATACCCATAACAGTTATCGGTTTTATAAACTATACTTCTTATGGATAGATACTTATTATAAAATTTTATTATACTTACGTATCTAAACTACATTAAAATTATTATCTTATCCAAATCTCTTTAATGCATTTAAACATGCACAAGGAATATTTATTTACATGATGTATAGAAAGGATCTCGTTTTATTCGCCTCGAAAATATCCAAATCTCAGTAACAAGTTTTCCTACTTATAAGTTTTCATAAAAAATATTTAATAAGTACTTGGCCATAAGCCATAAAATCTAATATTGAAATTCATCATAATGTATAATTTTTCATAGTAAAAATTTGAAGTTTTTTTTTCTTTTTATGGTTTTACCTTCTCAAGTAAAAATATAGCAGACACTTGAACATGACAATATGAGAAATGAGAATAATATATCCCTGAACTCCGGAAATTTCCTTACATTTTGGTATATTAAATTCATTATTTTTGGGATTGAATAGAGATTAAAATCTAAATCTAAATCTTAACATTAAAATCTTTAAAAGTGCTATTATTTTATTTTATTTTTAAGAATGGATAAAACGCACACATTCACACTGGCAGGTTACTTTTACAATATTGTCAGTGGCTTATTGTAGTCAACCACAAGTCACATTATATACTTTGAACTTAGAAGGCTGAACTAACGGCAGCGTGAAAGCGAAGTCCCGAACATGCTGTTGCTATTGTGTCATCCTGACAAATCTTCAATACCATTAGAGAGATGCAACCTACTGCCTGTCGTAGCTTTGGAGTTAACTCTCGAGTACGGTAACTCTAAAGTATACAAACAACTACTGGCACGTGATAGTCCTAAATTGACTCATTCATTATTTATTGAGCAGAAACTGAATTAATACTGATACTTCAAAGGTTTGGTGAAGTTGCGAAGAACTAATTAATGCTTAAAGAGTTTGAGCCAGTTAGCATAATTAATGGACACTTTGTTGAAGAGACATTGGCGCAATCAGCACGTGTATCTCATTTTCAAATGTGAATTTTAGTGGCATCATTGTGTCTCAGGAAATTCATTTCATCATGCATTTTCAGACTAGTTCATTTACGTGTACCATTTGGATTCGATCGAAATCTAGATGTCAGTGCATCTTTTATGTTCAAAAATTATATGGCTTTCACTGGTTCTATTTTTGTGATACCTTTATTTACTATCCGGGAATTTTGCTATCTTGGTCTCCATTTATGGATGTGCAGTAACATTGTACACCGTAAATATAAACGTCCGTTTTTCTTACAACAGCTGTTTACTTTGAAAACTGAACGCGAAAATTCACAGTAAACAGTTGTTTTAAGAAAATTTATGTTTAAGTTGTTGGGGAACTTGGGCTAATTGTGGTATTTTTGGATGTTTCATAACATTATTTAATTTGCTTTGTTCGAAATTACTCCAATTCAGCGAGAGTTTTGACGCTAGACATTGTTGGAAAGGTAGACGGCAAAAGTTCGTAATTAGTCGCCTCAGAAACGTTAAGTGATTTATTAAGTTACGTCAAGTGAGTATATGTTATGCTGACAAGGGTATTGTTGATGTTATCGATCTTCACGCACATAGTTGTTGGAGGTGTCTACTAGGGTGGAGTGAATTTTATTTTTTCTAAAATATTGAAGTTCCTGTATTATAAATCGATTACCTATAGTTCAAGAAGTATCAGTGTAAAATTTCAGTTGAATCAAGAAATGTTTTGAGGTGGCGCATTAAGGTTGAAGTTATGAAAAAAGGATCTTGAAAAAAATTTTTATTTTAGAAAAATTTTAAACATAAATTTGCTAAATATTTTACTTAAATATTGCTGAAATAGTAAATTAACTAAAAACTATGAAAATATGATATTTCACAGTCAATATTTAATCAACTTTAAAGACATAAAATCAACTTATCTCTCATCATCTATTAATCAATATTAATGAAACTTAAACAAAAAACAATCAATTTACTTGCTATTGTTATACTTTAATAAAGATAAAAACAAACTAAAAATTACAAATTTAACACATTTTTTTTTTATTCCGAGGAACAAAATTCGTAACTTCTATCGCAGTGCGCCACCTGAAAACATTGACGTAGACCACTAATTTTTTGCATGAGTAAAGCTTTCCTATAGGATCAACGATTTATAGTACAGGAGCTTTAAATTTTTGACTTTATTTTTTTTCGCTCCACCCGTGTCTACCTCTCTATATGTCGATGTGGTCGTTATAAATAACTAGCTTCCATCCACTGTTTCACCCGCGTCCCGAGGTAAACTTCCCACACCTGGATGAAAAGTAACCTATATGTTATTCGGATATATAAGCTGCTGCCAAGTTCCCGTATAATTCATTCAGTAGTACTTTCGTGAAAGAGGAAAAATTATAATTATTCATATGCAATCATACATAGACATTTTTGCGTTTTTAATATTAGTAAGGATTACGCTTAGGAACCGTAAAAATTTGGAGTACACTATAGTAATAAATTCGTAAGATTTTTTATTTAACTGCTTTATAAAGTGTACCTATATCGTATTTTGTGTACTTAATTTTTACCCTTTTCAAACTGTCAATTTCACTATGGAAAAATCTTCAGCAGAACTGCCACAGAAACTTGGTTCAATATTGGTTTTGTGGCCAAGGGTTATTTTGTTGCACAAATTCATGACTTTTTGTCAATGGTCAAGTGAAATAATGCCATTTCTAAATGCTCTATGTGTGTCCTAAATGCTGTGTGAGATTACAAAACAAAAATTCGTAGAACTATGCCATTATGCCATAAAACAGATTACTGGAACTTTATGGCCAATACTTAATGAACATGTTCTTAATAAACAATCCAATTTTTGTATAAACACTAAACAGTATAATGTTTGAAAATTCATAACAGATACTTATAGTACATTTAAATTAACTGTATCCTGAACCCAGCTTAAAATTACGCACTTGTGGTTTTTGTACATCTATACGTCGTTATATTTATTACTAGCCGTTTTCCCGTGGTTTCACTTGAATCCCGTGGGAATTACTGCCCGTACCCTGATAAAATATAGCCTATGTCACTCGTGGATAATGTAGCTTTCGAATGGTGAAAGAATTTTTAAAATCGGTCCAGTAGTTTTTGACATTACAACCAAACAAACAAACAAAGTTTTCCTCTTTATAATATTAGTATAGATATGTACATACTCGTAATTCGACGTAGATAAATTGACAAATTGTTCTCATTTGGTTGCCTTCTTTCAAAGTACACAATTACATATAATTTTATCCATACTCTTTCTCACGTTGTATTATTCTTAATTTGATCTCTTTGAGATACTTCTCCGGTTCGTCTGCTGAATAATCTCTCTTTTCTTCTACAATATTATTGACTATTGCGTCGGGTGTTACTGTGATAGTTTCAGTGGGCAACGAGGGATAGGTGCAGCACACTGGCGAGCAAGGTCTCCGCTTTTCGTTCCCTAAGGGCATTGCTGTGTCTAAATACGAGTGTCTGTTATTGATAATATCCTTCTTCATGGATTGTTGGAAGGCATGCTTGCAGGTCTTGTAATCGTGGAGGGGCGGCGTGATGATCGTCCTGCCATTATGGCACACGTGCACCGTGGGCACGCACCGGTCCCTGACGTCGTGAGGTCGCGACTTGTAGCGAATATTCGTCTCGTGTCTCAGCGAGTTTTTCAATGAATTACCTATAATAGATATTTATTATTTACAAAACAGTTTAATTTGAAGAATATATGCATAGGAGAAGCTTTCAGAGAATAGTGTCATCCAATATTAAACTTGAGAACTTGATTATAGTAGATATATTGAGAATATATATAATATGGTTGAGAATGTCATACAAGTTAAACATTAATTATTCTTAAAATTTCCCTAGAAGCAACGAAAAGGGTCAATAAGAGTACGTTTACTTGGTTGCCACAAAGTGAAGTAGTTTGACAACCTAAGCTTGTTTGAATAAATAACGGCGTCAGGAGTAATTGGATCATGAGGCGAGTCAGGTAAACATCGTGGGATCTAACTTTACCACCACGAGGTGAACCTTATAGGTGAACTTATTTGCATGCATTATATTGCTGCAATAATATAAAACACCAATATATATAGAATATATACAGAATAGGTAGTTTATAGATACATTTTTTTTTATAACTTAAAGAGTTAGTTTATATACATACTTAAATTACTAAATTAAAATTATAATATACAAACCAACTTAAATAAAATTAATATTAGGTATCAAAAAAAGATACATTTGATATTAACCTAATTAGTTTGTTTTAGTATAGTGAAATTATTATTGTACGATCATAAACCAAGAATAGAATTAAGTATACAAGGTTTGTTGATTTTTAGAAACTGACTTAAAAGAATTAATTTTTAACTTAATAGATTTTAGAAGTTCCAGTTTTCTGAAGGAATTTGTAAGTTTTGCTAAATAACCTGAGTTAACAGTACCGTTGGAAGTGGGGTTCCGTTGGAAGGCCATAGCAGTGTACGAGCAGCGCTTAGCCGTCGCTTTCTCGTTGGAGCGGCAGCACCACAACATCATGGAGTTCTGAAACAGAGCATCTGCTAATTTCAATTATGACGAACTTAGAGCTCCTTTACAAGTACCTACATGTTTGGTTCGTTTTTAACTTCTTCCCAAAAAGGAGGAGGTTCTCAATTCGACCGTATTTTTTTTTTTATGTATGTTAATCCATATCTCCGGCAGTTATAGACCGATTTGAGAAATTCTTTTTGTGTTTGAAAGAGTACGATGTCGGTGTGGTCCCATGGTAAGGAGACCAGGATCTGATAATGGGATCCTGAAGAAATTGAGAGAACTCTTCAAATTTCGTACGCTTTTTTACGTCGATGATACTATTACGGGACCGACTGTCACTGTGGGTGGGTATGGGTATTAAAGATATTATAGTTTTAGACCCGAAAACTGAAAAGCATAAAATAAAAAATCTTTTACAAAAAAACAAAACCGACTTCACAAAAAACAGTGAAAGGAATAAAATAAAACTTTTCACATGGCTCTAGAAGTCGGTGGCAAAATAAACACAGTCAACAGACCTGCAGACACCGACTTCTAGAGCCATGTGAAAAGTTTTATTTTATCCCTTTCAGTGTTTTTTTGTGAAGTCGGTTTTGTACTATAACAATAAGTATGATACATAATTAAAAAAAAAAACAATTTAAAAACAAGACTTTGAATTAAAATAATGCTTACTTTGCTCTTAACTACCTTGTGCTTTTGTTTTTTATTAAAATTATTAATTAATACATTGGCTAAGCAACATACGAAACATAATATAATCGCAAGAGTCACCTTGAAAGCGTCCCTAAATTTATTGGACATAATGTGGTAGAATATTGGGTTGATGCACGTGGACATGTAGTAGAACACTCCAGAGATGTACGTGATCAAGGAGTACACGGAGAGGAGAATCGGGGAGCGGGCGTAATGGTTCTCAGTGGTTCCGTATATAGCGACTAGACGCTGCGCGTGGAATGGCGCCCAGCAAATGAAAAACGCCACGACGACTGCCACTGCGAACAAAAAATACAAATACTTACTGATTTTATACTCTGAACAGTTACGTTACACGTTATTCTAAAAGTCAATGTTACGAATTTTAAAATGCAATTAAAGCAAGTATCTTTATGGTGCGTCTTTTGCAATTAAGAGGGTTTCCAATTTCCATCCCACTTCGAAAATATAAAGAACTATCTGACCCGGCGAACTTTGTTCCGCTTTAAAGGCAATAAATGAAGGACCGCTCGACCAATTTTATGCAAACTTCACATAAACCATGTATTAAATGGTCAGAACAAAGCCTTAACATATGGTTCGGATAGGTGAACCCATTCTTGAGTTATAAAACTACAACGACAAGTGGCATTGATTTTTATATCTAAGTATAATTTTCCTATTCGATAAAAAAAGATCAAGTATACGAATGGAGGTAGAAACTCCTATAAAAAAGGTATTTTTTAGTAGTTTTATTAATATGGATGCGGTTTAGTCACGGGTTTTAAGTAATAGGGTTTCCCAATCTACATAGATGTGGAAAAAGAAAATTACAAACCCATTTAATCTGTACCTACTTTGGTTCTTTAACTTGATCCATGAATTTACGTAAGTAGGTACCCACAAAGTTTGGCACGAAGATAAACAGCATTGTTTTAGTTCACTTTACTAATAAAAATATGTTTACAAAATAAAACTACAAACTTGGACTTTATACTTAGAAATGTGTCAAATAATACATAAAGCGTTTTATTTTCGTCGTGAAGACTTGCATATTAAATGCAACGTCACGAAGCTGCTTACGTAAAGTCCTTATCAAACTTGACTAAATTATAACTTCCTAAGTAATTCAGTAACTAATTTAGTCAAGTGGAAGGGCATTCTGGCAGATATATCTAAAGATTATATCCTTTTCAGCAAGCGATTTACGACATCTGTATTTAATCCAGTGGAATAAGACCTTAAGTCGGTTGTTGCTGAAATATATTTTTTGTATATTATTTTGTGTGTGTTATGTGTTAGGTGTTTAGGATCCAAAAATTAGTCTACAGTTAGCATGTGTTTGCTCCCAAAGTTTGCAGTGTAATCGACTTTTAAGAAATATTCGACGCCATTTTAACAAATTGTTCCNGTAGTACGTGTTCCGACTCAGCACATCGACATGTTCAAGGAGCAGTTTTGGCCGAAGGGTGTCGTATTCCGGCGATTCCGCGGGAGGCTACGCGACACCACACAGCGCAACACGACGCCGTCTCATCGTGTTAACAAAATTAATAAATAATAGCATAGTTAATATAAGTGTATGTAATAGTGTATAAGTATTGTTATGTAAAATATTTATGTATTAGTATTTTCTATGGGCCCTACCTGCCTGAAATAAAGGAATAAATAAAAATTAAAAAATTAAAAATAAATAAACTTTTATCACTACTATTTTTCATAAAACATGGTTAGTTAAACCTAAAGGCAAGATTCTATCGGGTGGTGTACGGCATTGTGAGGCACATAAATGTTTCTTCAGATCTACTCGCTCAAAAAAAACTTTTTACAAAAAAACAAAACCGACTTCACAAAAAAACACTGAAAGGGATAAAATAAAACTTTTCACATGGCTCTAGAAGTCGGTGGCAAAATAAACACAGTCAACAGACCTGCAGACACCGACTTCTAGAGCCATGTGAAAAGTTTTATTTTATCCCTTTCAGTGTTTTTTTGTTAAGTCGGTTTTGTTTTTTTGTAAAAAGTTTTTCTAGAGCGAGTAGATCTGAAGAAACATTTATGTGCCTCACAATGCCGTACACCACCCGATAGAATCTTGCCTTTAGGTTTAACTAACCATGTTTTATGAAAAATAGTAGTGATAAAAGTTTATTTATTTTTAATTTTTTAATTTTTATTTATTCCTTTATTTCAGGCAGGTAGGGCCCATAGAAAATACTAATACATAAATATTTTACATAACAATACTTATACACTATTACATACACTTATATTAACTATGCTATTATTTATTAATTTTGTTAACACGATGAGACGGCGTCGTGTTGCGCTGTGTGGTGTCGCGTAGCCTCCCGCGGAATCGCCGGAATACGACACCCTTCGGCCAAAACTGCTCCTTGAACATGTCGATGTGCTGAGTCGGGACACGTACTACGAACGAATTGAAGTTTGTATTATGTGTCGACTCCAGCTTCACGACTCTCAAGGTCCAGCTGGATTTCAATCGGATGTACTCCACAACATCTTCGACCTTCGTGGAGTGATGCAGACGTGAAACATACAACTGCGTCGTAGGGATAGCAGGGCGCAGCGGCATGTTCGGACTCGTCGATGCAGTTCCGCATTGATTTCGGCTAGATGGCTTCTTCTTTTTTCTTCTCTCCACCTTGATGAAACCATCTGCATCATCAGCCCCTTTACCTGATACAGGGTGTACCAAGCTTTGGGCTGATTCGGGGAGTAAACCAGATTTTGATTGCTTTTTGTGAGCGGGATCCTGAATTACAGCAGCTGAGTAAGCACGTCTTGGTGTTGACGTACTTACACTCGTCGGCGTCCCAACGGCANGCATTGATTTCGGCTAGATGGCTTCTTCTTTTTTCTTCTCTCCACCTTGATGAAACCATCTGCATCATCAGCCCCTTTACCTGATACAGGATGTACCAAGCTTTGGGCTGGTTCGGGGAGTAAACCAGATTTTGGTTGCATTTTGTGAGCGGGAACCTGAATTACAGCAGCTGAGTAAGCACGTCTTGGTGTTGACGTACTTACACTCGTCGGCGTCCCAACGGCAGGGGACGCGGGGATGGCGGGGCGCGGCTTTGCATCGCTTGCAGTTGCTGTGGCCGGTGACGAGAACAATTTTGCTGACTCGAAACTCAGCGCCGATGCATTGACCTGACCGTGACGCGTGTTGTCGCTGTTGGCATGCGCGTGTGACCTACATACCGAGCTGCGTAAGTCTGCTACTTCGGTACGCAGATCGCTGATGGTTTGTTGCGATGCTTCCAGCTTCAACTGCAACTCGACCAGGCTAGACCTCATACTGGTGATGTCTTTCAGCAGCCTGGTGACGTCGACGTGATCGAAGGTGACGGGGGGCAGCTTACGCAAGTCCTTTGCCACGAAAGTCGGCACGTCGTCTGGGTCGGTCTCCTTCAACAGCCTTATAACGTCTTGAAGACTTTTCTCTCCCTTTTCATCCCTCCTGCGGGACGGCATTCGGTCTGCCAATTGCAGCGTCTCGTACAGCAGCTTCTTTGCGCTGCGTATCTCCTCCTCACTGAAGTTTGAGGTGCAGATCTGGGTCACACTGACCTCATCCATGACATCCAGCTGGAACTGCAGGAATGCCAGGACCTCGTTCGCCACGAGTTCTTCCGAACGCATGGTTGGAAAATAGGCGGCGGCTGACGCCGCGCTCGGCGCGAAATTTTAATAATTTCTGCGAACAGTGCAGACGCGTCCGATGTCAACGATTGACCGCGATGCACCTACTTTAAATACTGTAGTATAATTTATGTTGCACCACATTGCGGTTACGAGTTACCGTTATGTGGGGTAATGCACGTTAACGTGAAGTCTGTTTTCAGATGCACCTGGCATTTCTGAAGTTCTTTTTATGTTTGTTTTTTCTATAGAATATTATACCTTGCACAAGATTTTTTCTTCTAAGGATTTGTAAAACCTTTTTGGGAACTGGTGGCCTTTCCTAATTCCTTCTTATTTAGAAATTGATGATATAATGATATTGAAGAAAATAATTACAAAGAAAATATGTATGTTCGGTAAACGTCTGGTATCGTTTTGTGTAACTAGAATCGAACTACTCAAGAATTCAATATGAGTGATTTCCAAGTAATAATAATATGTACTGCTGTAGATACTTCCAGACAGTAAGATATAGGTAGGATTCTATTTTTATAAATTATTCGAAGCAATTCAGATAAAACTGGTTACAAACGAGCATTATTTACATAAAGAAAAATAATAGATATTGAAGGTGGTATAAGTACGTTCGTTTTGTCAACTTTATATAAGTATGAAAATAAAATTGTATAAATTGAATAAAACCTGTTCGAAGTCCAAAAAACAGGTTTTTTTTGTCATATTTGAATGTGACCTTCGTATATGAACAAGATATGGGTTAATTTTTTCACAAAAAATTGTTTCACGTGTTTAGTTTCTGTTACAGACACTGCGTGTTTCTTAACTAGGTTCAGGTACTGGGATCAAAAGAATAATGGGTTTTTTAGTTACCAAGCCAACGTACATTTATATAAGACTAGCTTCTGCCCGCGACTTCGTACGCGGAATATGTCGCTTATGCCAGCGATAACGGGTCGTCAAAATGAAAGATCTTACGGGTTGGGTCGGGTACGGGACGGGTTGCGCGAGACGATTCGAGATGTTTCATATCTTTAATTATGTAAGTCAACAGGAAATGCCCATCAGACCAAACAACTTTTATCAAATTTCATTCCTATATTGCGATTTGCGTTGCGTGTGACTATGAAGACCCATTGTAAGTGTAAGGATTTATAAGATGAATTTACTTTTTACTTAGTCTCATAAGATCACGAACGAAACCATATCGAGTTTTAATACGACGGAGTTTCATAGACAATTACCCCCCCCCCCCATTTTTCACACCCGTTATGGCAGAATTTCCAAACATCCTTATTGCGTCATTCTTAATTTCTAACCAAATATAAATTTTAATGGAATTAGCTTCAAAACTGACGGAGTTTCATACAAACTTACCCCCTTCTTTTTACCCCCTTAAAGAGCGAATTTCGAAAAAAAATATAGCCTATATGTTATTCAGATATATAAGCTATATGTCTGCTAAGTTTCATCTAAATCCGTCCAGTGGATCCTGAGATTAGCGTGTGCAAAGAGACAAACAAACATACAAACAGACAATTTTTTTTTTCGAATCTTACTCTTCACCATCCGCACGTCCCGCCATTCGAGTGAGTCCGGAGTCCGGACATTGTATCATCGATATAAAATATGTACCGACTGTCACTGTGCGTATTAAAAATATTACTTCCCGAGGGAACTACTTCCCGTACCCGGATAAAAAGTAGCCCATGTTGTTCCTCAGGGTCTATTCTATCTCTGTACCAAATTTCATCAAAATCGGCTCACTGGTTTAGGCGTGAAAGCGTAACAGACAGACAGACAAACAGACAGACAGAGTTACTTTCGCATTTATATTATTACTAGCTTTCCGCCCGCGGCTTCGCCCGCGTGGAATTCGGTTATTCGTTTGCAATATATTACCTTGTTTTAAACGACACACAGCGCCATCTACAATCCATCCATCAAGCAAACAATATTTTTGTTTTCCCTCGGGAATATCTATTTTTTTCGGGATAAAAAGTACTCTATTATTTAATCCGGACTTCTAACTTTACGTCTGCAAAATTTCAAAGCAATCGGTTCAGTAGTTACGGCGTGAAAGCGGAACAAACAAACTCACTTTCCGATTTATAATATTAGTAAGGAT
>NWSH02000008.1:9759483-9777111 GCA_002382865.2 Heliothis virescens
ACTCTTCTTACTATAATTAGTGAGATTCTTGCGAATATACATGATATTACTAAATATATACAATGAGGGAAGGGTAAGTATATTTATTTCCTTGAATATATCGCGAAGAGACTCACGAGAGCGCAAATTATATATGGCACGCACCGCTCTCTTTTGTAGTATAAAAATAGTATCCACATCCGCTGCTGATCCCCACAGAAGGATGCCATAGGACATGATACTGTGAAAATAAGCAAAATACACTAATCTAGCTGTGGCAATATCGGTCATCTGTCTGATTCGCTTGACAGCAAAAGCAGCAGAGCTTAGTTTGCTAGCGAGTGCTTCTATATGAGGGCCCCATTGCAATTTTGCGTCTACGGTGATACCTAAGAAGACAGTTGAAGGTACTAAGTCTAACGCTCTTTCGTCTAAAATTACATTTGATGCTATCTGTGTAACATTTGGTGTTGAGAATTTAATGCATTTTGTTTTCTCTGCATTAAGGAGTAGATTATTCGCAGAGAACCAATCTGATATAACCTTAAGCGTTTCATTGAGTTCTAAAAGATCCCTATCTTTCCTATCAACTTTAAAAACTAGTGAAGTGTCATCGGCGAAAAGGACGATATTTGAATTATTGTTCTTCACAGCAAATGGGAGGTCATTTATATAAATCAGGAAGAGAAAAGGGCCCAAAATTGAGCCCTGTGGTACCCCCATTTTCACTACTGATCCGCCAGAGGTGACACCATTCACAGTAACTTGTTGCTCCCGGTTAGATAGATACGAATTTAAAAGGTCGTTGGATCTACCTCGCAAACCGTAATACCTAAGTTTTAGAATTAGCGTCCGGTAATCTACGCAGTCAAAAGCTTTGGAAAGATCACAGAACACCCCCAGAGCGTCCTGCGAACCTTCCCACGCACCTAATATTGTTTTCATTAAATTGGAACCAGCATCTTCCGTTGATTTGCCCCTCGTAAATCCAAACTGGTTAGGATGTAACAATTTATTAAGGTTAAAGTGAGCCAGCATTTGTATAAGTAACAGTTTTTCAAAAATTTTACTTAAAGTAGGAAGCATGGATATAGGCCTATAATTAGAAGCATGCTTCTTACAACCCGCTTTAAAGATGGGCACCACTTTACTTTTCTTCATCAAATCCGGGAATATACCGGTCTTTACACACGAATTGAAGATTCCTGCTAAAATAGGCGCGATTTTAACAATTATAGATTCTATTGCCTTCACAGATAATCCCCAAAGGTCTTCGATAATCCCCAAAGGTCTTCGAAACTTACTTAAATGTTTGCACCATTTCGGATTCTTTTCATCTAAGCAGTTTCTACAAATTAAATGAAAAAACTTTAGAGCCAGCCATTGTTAAAGTGTCTATCATACAATGAAAAGGCTATAAAAATATGTCTACAAGTTTTTGATTAAGATAAATAGATAGATATGATGCAAAAGGTATTTGAAAATTCCGAAAATAGTGGTAATAAAATGGTTACTACAGTAAGTTATATAAAAAGTTGCTGATCCCACCTACACTATAATACTAATATATCTACCAAATTTTATCGAATAATAATAATTAATTCTGATATATTTATTTTAATTTTCTCCATAACATTAATAAATGATAACAAATTATATAACATGGAACAGGAAAATGAAAATCACGATCGTTAATCAGGTGACATGGCATCCACATGTCACGAAGACTGGCACCTTTATAATTTCAGCCTAAAAACGACTTTGCTATTGTAAACAAATGTGAGGGTTAAACTGTCCCCATCCCATCTTCCCCAACCCTAGCGCTAAGGGTGACGTGAGCGGATGAAATTGAGAATGATAAATTATAGCTAAGAGTGTTGACGACTTGACTAACGAACCATGCCTGTAAGCAAAGAGCTATACATGACGCTACTTCTAAATTCAACATGAGAATAGCATCCTAATTACTCAACACAATTTACGTCACCGTATATATTTTGTCTGCTCAATTATGATGTATGAGGTACTATTGGTTGCATAAGCAAAAGAAACCATTGTAGCTAACTGGCTGAAAACATTGTGGATAGACAACCTAATAATTCTAATTTAGAATTCATGCAGAATATTTTTTTTGTTAAATAATCGGATTGTTTGTGTTATTGAAATGCCAATATAAAGAAACGGATTACATTTTCAATCTTGGATAAAAATAGATGGAAATTTTGTATAGCAGAGTTTGGTTTTTTATTGGTTCCTCGTTCTTGTCAAAATAGCTGAACCGGTTGAGATGAGAAGCATGGAGGTAGATAGTACTGTATAAATGGAGGTAGGTCCTGTCCTGAGGGAAGGAAGCGACCATCAAGACGCTGGTGTGAATAAACTTAAACTTGTAACTTAGATCCGAGTGAATTCAATTAACTAGAAATATATTTAACCCATTAAAACTAGAAATATATTTAAATTAAAACTCAGGAAGTCCTTCTTATTGGTTAAAATCCTTTGAACTTCCAGGGATTACTTTGAATGCAAAGGTTAGGTTGAATTAACTCAACTATTTGATTACTGGCTGATATTGAAGTAATTCACGGTTATTTTTCAAATTATCGTTATACCAGCTTACACTTTTTATGCTCAATATATAATAATTATTATATCAGGTACCTACAGTCTTTACACAATTTTTTTTAGTTAAATATTTTTAATATCGGAAGAGCTCGTGGCTAAGTCAAAGCCGCGCGGATCGACATCAAAGTTAAGCAACGCTTGCGCGGGTCGTCCCGTGGATGGGACCATCTTGTCATAACGATTTCTCCGTTTTTCGAAGCACGATAAAACAGTGGGTCCTCGGCTGTCATTTAACATCTTGGCAGTCGTTCACGGGTAGTCAGAAGCCCAAAAGTCTGACAACCATCTTACCCAAGGCGGGCCAGTCCCGGTAACTGGCGTTGTGGAGGTCAGACAGGCAGTCGCTCCATGTAAAACACTGGTTCTCAGCTGCATCCGGTTAGACTGGAAGCCGACCCCAACATAGTTGGGAAAAGGCTAGGCAGATGAAATATTTTTAATATCATAGCAGATTTTGCTAAGACTAGCATTGCTATACAAAGTTTCAATGCTGTCAGCTTATTTTTTATGCATTTTTTATTATATTTATCACTAGCTTCTGCCAGCGACTTCGTTCGCGGATCATGTCGCTTATGCCAGCGACAGTGCGTTTTCCCAACATTTCCCGTCACTGCTCTGCTCCTATTGATTGTAGCGTGATGAAAAGTATACTATAACCTGCTCAGGGGTATGAGTAATAATTGTACCAAGTTTCGTTAAAATCCGTCAAGTAAATTTTGTTTCTATAACGGTTATACAGACAGACAGACAGACAGAAATTTTACTGATTGCATTTTTGGCATCAGTATCGATCCCTAATCACCCCCTGATAGTTATTTTGGAAATATATTTCATGTACAGAATTGACCTCTCTACAGATTTATTATAAGTATAGATATAGATTAAAATCAAATGATCATGATGATTTAAAATAAAATATATAGAAGCTAACGTTTTGATTTTGCTGTGAATAAGTATTTGTTAAAAGTACTACACGTTATTATGAATTATAACCAGATTTCATGTAGTTTAAGCTCTTACACAGGCTTGTCATGAAATCGTAATTAACTATTAGTACTGATTACCTACACTCATTAAAATGTGAATACTAGTTGGTAGATAATAGATTTACGTGTTTGGGCTCATTTAATTCGTATTGGCGAGATCTTTGCACAGATAAAGGTTTGACTGCCATTGTGTGACATGTCAAGTTTTTACTCCATGTGTGCCTACAATTTTCTAGAGTTGCCCTCGATTTCTCAGGGTTTCCAGTTCATCATCAGATCCTGTACATCAAAATTAAGATCTTCCTTCTTTTGAGAAGTCGGTTAGCAACGCAAACTAGCGTTGTGACCTATACAATCCTCTGAAAGCATTTGATTATTATATATTTTTAAACGATCCTGTACATTCTTCTCCATGGAATTTTAATGCAATATTTATATAAAATGAAAGGTCTTATTATTCCCTTTAAATTAAAACCATTTTCATTCATGTCCGCCACTTTTTGCATAGCGGGTCCAATTCGCCCAATGACCTTTTGTGAATACAGGTATTTTTAATGTCTTATTAGCTAAGGAGGCACGTGATTGAACACGAGAAATTTAATATAACAAGCTAAAAATACTTCGTTGGTATAAAATAACTACAAAAAAAACTGACCCAGAACGTGTCTAATTATAGATCGATTGAGAAAATAAAAATCAAAATCACGTTTTTTATACGAATAAGGTCCCATTCTACCTTCAGGACATTTTGCCAGTCCTGGGTGGCAGGTTTTAGGGATGGCAGTCCTATAGCTGTATGACATCGTAGAAGAAACATTAATGTCGTGACCGTTATTTCTGTACACGTATATTGTATTGTTAGTATCTTATGAATATTTAGCTACATTCAAAAGTTGTAGCGTGTTCGTAGAAAATAATACTTTTCAAATAAGTAGTAATTCTCTCTCAAGGGAAATAGTAACGCATGTGACAAAAAATATTTAAAAAAAATGTTTATGTCATACACAGGTACCTACACTTTGTAGGTACTTAATACAACATTCATTCATAGTTTTGCTATCGGCTTAAGTGACAATTAATTAATACTGCGGTTGAATCGAAAGCGTCATTTTAATCTATCATAATTATGTTTAAGCATTAGGTTATTATAAGTACTTTACAATTCTGTCACGAAACTGGTGAAGGTGTCGTAGTGCAAATGAAAATGGTACTTATCTTTATTTTAATTATAAGATCTCGGTGCTATAATTTGTAGATGTAATTTTTCAATTAGGTAATTGAGTTGATACATAAATAGTATCAGATAATCCTTGAATATAATAGAAAATACTTATTAAGCACATAAAAATACATTTTAAAATTAATTCACAAAATATTGTGAAATAGCAAATTTTTCTATTCTTGGAAATTCCCTTATTTTATCATTTAAATACATACGTTCGTAGCTGTCATGTTTCTGCGTCAATGATTCCCACATGCGCTAACGTGAATGATGCTATATTATGCAATAGGTACCTACTTAATCTTATATAAAAGAGTTACATAATCACTCATTCAGTAACTAGTACCTACTAATAATAGATACTAAGTACAGTGAACTTTAAAAGTCGTTGAACACATACTTTCCAGAAAGATTGAACCGTATACCTCTATAAATAGCTTAACAAAACAAAAACGCCAGAATTTACTTAACATTATAAAAGTTCAAAAGTAGCTACACGCTTAAGGCAATAGTAGCTTAACAACATGAAATCTAAAAATAGCTGAACAAAATATAAATAAATTCAGTAGGTACACATATTACCTACTGAATTTATATTTTAATGAAGCTATGAATAGTAAGTTTTTAACTGTAAAACATTTAGAATATCAGCTCTTTTGTAACATTCCCAAGCAGAAGTATTACTAAACACATAACAGTCAGACAAATAACATATTTGAACATGTCATGTTGGGAAACCTTTTTATGGCGTAATTTGTGGTTATTATTTCTGTATAAAGTTTCTCTTTGTAAAACACAACAGAAATGCGAATTCTCTTGTTTAAAAGGGTTTACTACAGCTTCGTTGGCCCTCAGGCTACCTATTTTGCTATTGTGAAAGACGCAAAGAACTTGTTTGGTGGATGTATAACAACTTTCAGTTTCTGATTCATTGAAGAATCAGCTAAAATTTTATTTTAATACGTTTTGAATGTATTATTTGATTTAAAAGATAAAGTTATGCCTTCGTTGTTAGTTTATTTAGTTTTAAGTTCATTTACGTTAATGAAATAAGTATTTTTGTATATTTTTAATTTACCTATAAATATTAAATGAAAATGTTTAATTGTCTCGTGAAAAGAAAGTATTCGCCTAAATAATTAGAATTGCGCTGTAAATTTGTAAGTTTTTATTAATTTTAAGTGGTTTAGCTTAATTCAATTTGTCTATACATATATTGATATGTATGACATTCAATTACAAGAAAAACCTACGTCTTACTAGCCAGATCTTTTTACATGCCTGTGTTCCGAATTTCCGATGACAAAGGAACTTAAGTTTGCTGAAACTCGTTCAGACTCGAGATTATGCGGACATGAAATCTCTACCAAGAAAATAAAATTTAAAAGCACAACTTACCGAAAAGGGCCACGTTATAAGGTGTGACGCTAAAATTTTCTATACATTTCTAAACTTCAGCCTCTAATAATTTTCAATGTCGTGTAAGGGCAACTAAAACAACAATAATATATTATAATAATATATTGGGACACCTTTTCACACACGGTCGGTTAGCCCCATGGTAAGCTATTAATTAGCTTATGTTATGGGTGCTAACACAACTGATAAACTACATATAAATACGTACATATTTTTTTATAAATAGATACATATTATAACATCCAGACCACAGCCAACAAACATGCTCATCACACAAATGTTGACCGTTCCGGGAATCGAACCCGAGACCATCAGTTCGGCAGTCCGGCATGGTAACCATTGCGCCAATTAGGTCGTCAAATAATTGCTTCTGTGTCAGGTAAGCCCATGAGAATAGATCTACATAACATTATGATATATGATGGAGTAGAAAACATTATACGCATTACCATAGTAGTTACTATAACATATTTAAATTGCAGCCGAGGGGACCGTTATGAAGCTCCATTTAATTGGGGACTACCGCGATATTAAATAGTGTATGTTCCTACATTTATAAACGTGCCTAATTAAATATGTGTTGTATATAAGTATATGGTATGATATGACTCAGTATGAAGTGTTATGTAATGTAACTTGTTTATTGACTTGGAAGTAGCAGGTGCAAAATATAGTACCTATTTCAATTGACTAGGTATGTTTTGCGCACTTTATTATCCTAACCTGATGTGAGTATCGATTGAAGCCATAAAAATTGTTTGTGGTTTTATTGTGGACAGGTTAATTGATCGGGTTTTATCTAAACGTAGCTAAAATAAGCTTTTATATATATTTTTTTGTATTTTCCCTGTATCTTACGCTACCGTGTTTCAAGTAAACTTGTCCTTGTGCTAGTAGCTTTTATAAAGAACAATGCCCATTTTTGACCTGACTATTTAAAGAAATGAAATAAATATTAAAATGTAGCTTATTGTTTTGTGTATTGATTACACTTATCACAATATAAAAAGAAAGGCGGGAAAAAAAGATTTTTTTAACATTTAATCACGTAACATTTCTTCTATAGCATAACGTAATAACATATTCTGAACGCACCCAAATCATCCTTCTTTAAAACGTTCCATTTTACACTTTGCTGCTTGACTTTATTTAACTGTGTTTCTGAGTTTTATGGTTATTTTAAAATTAATTTGATCAGTAAGTATTTATTTCTTAGTAATGAGATAAAATAAATTATTTAATAAGTAACACATAAATTAAAAATCTATTAATTATGCAGTGTTTCGTTTAGTGTGCGCAAGTGAAATGGATTCTTTTAACATTTGACAGTTCAGTGATTTGCATCGGCGCAGTATTAGTATTAGTCCTTCGTTGTTTATAAAAACGCTCCGCTAAGATTATATTTTCAAGAAAATGATGTGTGATTTTGGATAAGGGATTCCGAGATTCTATAAGAATGCTGGCTCTATTAGAAGGCGAACACCAATTAACAACACAGCCAGCTAAACAGAGCCGCTGTGTGACTATATCATGTGGTTGGGTGGTTGAGGCAGTGAATGGAAGAGATTTCAAGCTCCTGAGGCACCCAAGACTTTTTTAATAAACCTGTCCCAAACATTATGCAGAATTTCCAGATAGCTGCTAGTTTACTAAATAGATTTGGAGTTCGTTTTCAGGATGGAAATGAAGCTAATGAGATAGTTGCAATTATAAGAAAGATAATTAATTTTGAAAATAATTTAGCCTCATTAGTGGAATAACTTAACATGAATAGAAGGTCCACTGCTTTTCACAGTATAACTGCTGACCAAGGTAACTTATTTTGGTTTCCTAGATAAAGTTATAGTGAATTAATATTATTTTCTCTAGGTACTTACCAGATAACATAAGCAAGTTCATACTATGAAGAACATATTAGATTTCATGGATCATATCGAATAGAAGCATGTGAGGAAGTGTCGATAAAACGTTAATAAGAGGAAAAATTAAATTCAGGCCCATTCAATCAAGAAAACAATACCATGTCTATATTTTAGTAGAAAATAATGAGCCTGCCAGAACCGGGATTGTTGAATATTGCTGCAATTGTTTGGTCGGTCGACGAACCATTGGATGTTGCGCTCACGTGATGACGGTGGTGTGGTACCTTGGTTGGACTAGGTACGAAGACAATATATCTACGGCAGAATTTCTAGATGTCGTAGTTATAAGAGAAGTTGATGATAATTACGAGTATTAATAAACTATTCCATTGTAACATAGTGTTTTATTTACTTTATTTAACGAATTGTTAGTCTTATAAATGTGGGTTAAATGAACTGTTAGCAGGTGTTCGTTCACCAAATAAATAGGTAATAATGTGTCATGGAGAACAACAGTTCTCAACTCGTCACTAATTTTAGAGTAGCAATCACTGAATCTTCACATTGACTTACAGTAGGTTTCAATTAACAAAATAGAAAAGATGTTTTAGACCTTAGTTAGCTAAAAGATATTCCTATTTTAGAATAAACTTCGAGCGTTATTAAAAGTTCATACACGATATAGGTACATTTGTTTCATTATTTCTGGTGATAGTAGCAAATCCTAACCTAAAAATAAACAATAATATTTTTCGGATTTCGTACCGTTTAAATCGCCAAAATGAATATAATACCTTATTTTCTAAATTTACAGGAAATATTTGAACTATATCTCATAGCTATACATATACTTTCACTATCAGGTTTTCAAATGTATGGGAAGTGGGCATTGTTCTTTGACACTAAAAGGATTAATTACTTTTCACTCCTAAATTTAAATTTGAAAAGCTGCTAAGGGTTAGAAATGTTACGAACAATGTCTGAATTACATTCTGTTACAGTCGTTAAACCCTGATAATTTTCAATTTTGTAACAGTGAAACATTCTATAAAACGGAAAATCAATAAAAGTATTGATTTTCCGTTTTTGTTGTTTAGGTACTGCTTCATGCAAGTATGAATAAAAAATACAAGAGTAAATAATTCCAACATTTATCATAGTCATTAAAATGAAGCTTACATTTTATTTTTACAAGTGCATTTTCCTCATGAAAGACGCAAATCACAATAAAGTATCCGCAAGCATATATAGTTACGTAGTTACCATTAGACATATTGTTTTGTTGACGATGTTAGTGCCATAAAGTGGCTGGATCTTATAAATTGCAACGTAATTATCAATCAGCGCAGTAATTGCAAAACGACTGCGACATTGAAACGCGTTCCGCCGCGATTGTCGTAGGGCTAATTGACTAAGATTATCATCAGAATGTTTGAGACTAGATAAGTTGTGAACTGGGTAATTCCGACCATATAACATGTGCAATGTGCACTATGTTTTTTGTTGTCAACTTGTGTTATGTGGTCCATTCTTTACTGGAGTTTGTTTTGTACCTATGTACCTATATGTTTGAAAGTGATTGTCAATTGGAAACGTGAAGATTATCATGTCATCCACTGCTATGCTAAAGCCGGTTACATGAGAAGCAGATATATATCTCCTGCTGCAGCCATCATAGTTTTTTCTCGAAAAGATATGTGATTTANAAAGAACAATGCCCATTTTTGACCTGACTATTTAAAGAAATGAAATAAATATTAAAATGTAGCTTATTGTTTTGTGTATTGATTACACTTATCACAATATAAAAAGAAAGGCGGGAAAAAAAGATTTTTTTAACATTTAATCACGTAACATTTCTTCTATAGCATAACGTAATAACATATTCTGAACGCACCCAAATCATCCTTCTTTAAAACGTTCCATTTTACACTTTGCTGCTTGACTTTATTTAACTGTGTTTCTGAGTTTTATGGTTATTTTAAAATTAATTTGATCAGTAAGTATTTATTTCTTAGTAATGAGATAAAATAAATTATTTAATAAGTAACACATAAATTAAAAATCTATTAATTATGCAGTGTTTCGTTTAGTGTGCGCAAGTGAAATGGATTCTTTTAACATTTGACAGTTCAGTGATTTGCATCGGCGCAGTATTAGTATTAGTCCTTCGTTGTTTATAAAAACGCTCCGCTAAGATTATATTTTCAAGAAAATGATGTGTGATTTTGGATAAGGGATTCCGAGATTCTATAAGAATGCTGGCTCTATTAGAAGGCGAACACCAATTAACAACACAGCCAGCTAAACAGAGCCGCTGTGTGACTATATCATGTGGTTGGGTGGTTGAGGCAGTGAATGGAAGAGATTTCAAGCTCCTGAGGCACCCAAGACTTTTTTAATAAACCTGTCCCAAACATTATGCAGAATTTCCAGATAGCTGCTAGTTTACTAAATAGATTTGGAGTTCGTTTTCAGGATGGAAATGAAGCTAATGAGATAGTTGCAATTATAAGAAAGATAATTAATTTTGAAAATAATTTAGCCTCATTAGTGGAATAACTTAACATGAATAGAAGGTCCACTGCTTTTCACAGTATAACTGCTGACCAAGGTAACTTATTTTGGTTTCCTAGATAAAGTTATAGTGAATTAATATTATTTTCTCTAGGTACTTACCAGATAACATAAGCAAGTTCATACTATGAAGAACATATTAGATTTCATGGATCATATCGAATAGAAGCATGTGAGGAAGTGTCGATAAAACGTTAATAAGAGGAAAAATTAAATTCAGGCCCATTCAATCAAGAAAACAATACCATGTCTATATTTTAGTAGAAAATAATGAGCCTGCCAGAACCGGGATTGTTGAATATTGCTGCAATTGTTTGGTCGGTCGACGAACCATTGGATGTTGCGCTCACGTGATGACGGTGGTGTGGTACCTTGGTTGGACTAGGTACGAAGACAATATATCTACGGCAGAATTTCTAGATGTCGTAGTTATAAGAGAAGTTGATGATAATTACGAGTATTAATAAACTATTCCATTGTAACATAGTGTTTTATTTACTTTATTTAACGAATTGTTAGTCTTATAAATGTGGGTTAAATGAACTGTTAGCAGGTGTTCGTTCACCAAATAAATAGGTAATAATGTGTCATGGAGAACAACAGTTCTCAACTCGTCACTAATTTTAGAGTAGCAATCACTGAATCTTCACATTGACTTACAGTAGGTTTCAATTAACAAAATAGAAAAGATGTTTTAGACCTTAGTTAGCTAAAAGATATTCCTATTTTAGAATAAACTTCGAGCGTTATTAAAAGTTCATACACGATATAGGTACATTTGTTTCATTATTTCTGGTGATAGTAGCAAATCCTAACCTAAAAATAAACAATAATATTTTTCGGATTTCGTACCGTTTAAATCGCCAAAATGAATATAATACCTTATTTTCTAAATTTACAGGAAATATTTGAACTATATCTCATAGCTATACATATACTTTCACTATCAGGTTTTCAAATGTATGGGAAGTGGGCATTGTTCTTTGACACTAAAAGGATTAATTACTTTTCACTCCTAAATTTAAATTTGAAAAGCTGCTAAGGGTTAGAAATGTTACGAACAATGTCTGAATTACATTCTGTTACAGTCGTTAAACCCTGATAATTTTCAATTTTGTAACAGTGAAACATTCTATAAAACGGAAAATCAATAAAAGTATTGATTTTCCGTTTTTGTTGTTTAGGTACTGCTTCATGCAAGTATGAATAAAAAATACAAGAGTAAATAATTCCAACATTTATCATAGTCATTAAAATGAAGCTTACATTTTATTTTTACAAGTGCATTTTCCTCATGAAAGACGCAAATCACAATAAAGTATCCGCAAGCATATATAGTTACGTAGTTACCATTAGACATATTGTTTTGTTGACGATGTTAGTGCCATAAAGTGGCTGGATCTTATAAATTGCAACGTAATTATCAATCAGCGCAGTAATTGCAAAACGACTGCGACATTGAAACGCGTTCCGCCGCGATTGTCGTAGGGCTAATTGACTAAGATTATCATCAGAATGTTTGAGACTAGATAAGTTGTGAACTGGGTAATTCCGACCATATAACATGTGCAATGTGCACTATGTTTTTTGTTGTCAACTTGTGTTATGTGGTCCATTCTTTACTGGAGTTTGTTTTGTACCTATGTACCTATATGTTTGAAAGTGATTGTCAATTGGAAACGTGAAGATTATCATGTCATCCACTGCTATGCTAAAGCCGGTTACATGAGAAGCAGATATATATCTCCTGCTGCAGCCATCATAGTTTTTTCTCGAAAAGATATGTGATTTAAATAGCAATATTTACATAAAAAAAATAGACGCCACTTTTACTCGACCTTAGGTAACCAATGGAAGCTGTCATAAATATAATAACTCTTATTTCTTTTGATAGTAATGTAAGTTATCTAAGAAGTGCCTAATAGAATGAAATGGTCAACAGAAAGATCGTTATCGTCGGCAAATCTTTTAAGTATATAAGCCGTTCTCGATCAAGGAAATAACATACATTTGAGATGTCGGAGCTGCGTTTGACGAAGTGTAGGTAAGGGTAACAAATAAAATGTAAAAGGGAAAATGATGGAGGTCGTCAACTAAGCTGATCTGTCACAACCAATCACACTTTTTTCATGAGACATAAGACACTTCCAGCTATTTCTCATATTTTGGAACACACAGGTATATAAGTGAGAAAATGTGTTCATCATTAGAGTAGATACTTTAATGGCCACGAAGGTTCTGTTATGGCTGCAAAACTAACTTTTTAAAATATTATGTAGGAATATATTTGACTATTTTTGTTATTTTACCCGTGGGTATTTTAATGATCGACATTATGAGTTACTTATGAATACATAATATGTCACCGCTTGCCAACTTACAATGAAAAGTCCTAATTAATGATTACTGTAATTTTATTTAAGTTTCTAATTTATGTACCAAAGTAAGCACACAAAGGTTGTAGACAAACTTTTCTTTAATTGGATCAAAGGGTATAATTAGATAACTCCCTCAGATGATTTCTGAGAATCAATTAGTATGTATGCCAACAAACCAATAGCTACAGATTTGATTATTAATGACACGAGTGATTTATTACCGCAAAGTTAATTTGATTGATGCAAATTATAGCGACTTAAGTGAAGTTAGAAGTTAAGTGGGCGGTGAGAAGGTTGGTGACTACCTATACGCCTCTCTCTAACAAAGAGCATGTCATATTGTATTCTGGAAGTCATAAGTAGATCGTTTGCAGCTCTATAGGTAGACTGACATCCAGCGATAACAGGATACATTAAGGTAGATGACACATACAACCCCTAAAAATAATGATGATCAATTCCTAATAAATAGACAAAGAAACTAGGAACAGTTTCTATTAGTTTGTTTTTTTTAGGTAACAAATAATGGTATTTCTACACACAGAGTAGAGTATATTTACCTATATAAAAATACAGCGAACAGGTTTGTACTAGCACGTCATGTTCTTGTTTGACATGTAGGTAAACTAAACAGTCCATGTAGCGTGCGAGATTCTGTTATATATAGATCTGTAACTGTGGTGAAATGTTGCCATGCCAGTACAAACTTTTTGCCACGGGTTAGTTTCCCGACGGTGACAACTATTCATCAAAGAAGGATGCAATGCGATGCATAAACTTTGCTACACTTGTCGCAATAACACGGATTTTCCTCGATAATGTTGTCTTGCTTGAAGATACGCTGCGTGAATATTTGCATAGAGATAATATTATTGACTAAGCAGTTGCATATCATTTATACATTTAAAGTTTATTTTTATATAATACTAGTCGTTTTCCACGGTTTCACCCGCGTCCTATGGAAAATACTTCTATGATATAATATAACCTTTGTCCCAACTGTGAAAGATTTTTCAAATCGGTACAGTACTTTTGGAGCCCTTAGTGAACAGAGAATGAAAAATGGTTCTGCTATATATAATAATATATAGTAATGGTATTAGTATACCTATGGTATAGCTTGTACCTTCTGTATTATTGTCAACACGTGCTTTTTTTAAAAAGAGTGCCCATGGATTTCATGCCAGTTCTTCTTCATGAGACCCACTTCTTTGAACCGTGCAACTAGCTTGACGCCTCATAAGAGCTTTAATAGGCCTGTTTGAAATAAAAAAAATGAGTTTGAGTTTGAGTATTAATAAGTAAAAAACGTCAGTTACGATTAGGTTATACTCTAAATTATCAATCACTGTAAATACATAATTATCATTATTAGTAATTAATTGATAGAATGATGTATTTATAGGTTCTTGTTCGTATTGTTTCTGTTAGCTTCCATAATAGACTATGTAAACATAGGTAATATTGAAATCAACATTGTTAATATGCATTATGGACACCTAATTAATTAGTGCAGATTGAGCTTATAACCTGAAAGCGTTTTACTGCGATTTGCTATTCAATATTGATTAAGGCTGAGGCCAAACGAGTGTAATTTTTTGAGTTGTGAGTCGCAGAATTTCGATCGCAGACAATCGTTACAAACAAAAAAGCCATTTTGCGTTGCCGTGTGAATCAAATAGGACTTTTTGTATTAAACCGAATGTAGCAGATTTTCGACCGATTTTTTTCTACTCACAACTCACAAAATTACGCTCGTTTGCCTTCACCCTTAGTCTTTACTAATATGCCAAGTAAACTGAATCAATCTTCACACAGCTTTTAATATGCGTAGCTGTATGTAGTAAGATAATTGTTTTTTCCGGCTTTAGTTTTCATTCCCGATATTTTTTGTAGGTATACTTTTGTCCTTCATAATTTTATAACAATATGCTGATAACACATATTCTTACAAAAAATAATTTTATAAGTAATAGATATAAAAGTAACTTTGCTTGTTCTGACACCACTAAGGTATTATGGAGTGACAAGTGAATCTCATTGTACGTACTGAACTAATATCTATGTGTAGAGAAAGTTCAAGGAACTGTGACACTTAGAAACTTATATGTTGTGTACTTACTACGCAGTAATTTAGAGCGAGTGCATACTTCGTCTAAATAAACAAATGCACCTCGTTTTAATGAAAGAGTAAAATTAAACCTAAAAATAGAAATTAACCCAAAAAAAAAGCTGTAGTGAATACTTTTAGATATATTGTTTACATAGAACAGAAAAAAATCAAACACCGTAGTTCATTTTTGTGTTGTTGAAATACTTTTTGTAGGATTGCGATAGTGTATATTTTCCATTCGTATTGCCAGTTTTTCAATATTGACCATTTCGGCTTGCACAAACGGCCATTTTTTAATGCAAGCAAAATATTGATGGACTAGAATTGACAAAATCATGTTACAATTCTAACTATACTTACGCATAAATTTGTCATATCTACTTATTATTAGACAGATATTAAACACAGGCATTTTTGATTTGTAATTCTGTAAAATACAGTGAAATGTAAATTAAATGAGATTTCTTGTAATTAGTATTTTTGCTACTTATGTTATTTGTCGGAACTACTTCAAAACATACCAACTTACGGAATCTAGAACTGAAGAATAAAGTAAAAGGCACTTGAGCTAGATCTAATCAATTGTTCTGCAAAGCTGATTGACTGCGTCGCTTCGGGGTCAACGGACGAGTGAAAACTGGCTTGTTACGGAAAATAGAACGTGAACCCTCGAGTGCAAGCTATAACGGGTAGGGGTGAAGCCACATAAAATTGAAAACTATTGTCTTTAAAGAATAACGTCTGTTTCAGCATCTTGTTCAATCAAGTAAGACAAATTGCTGTACATAAGTTCTGAAGTCCGCTCTGTACGCTTTTATGGGCAGACTTTAAAGCTCCATTTTATACAATAACTTTAGTTATTAATTATAACAATAAGGGTTTTTAACTTTATATAATTAATAACAACGCATTTAATAATTATTTTCATCGATCTATTTATTCCTGGTAAGTACTTACCGTGTTCCCATTTGTTGCATTATATCATTTCAAATAAACCTATACGCATTGCTGTATTTAAATTGTTTTTTACGAGAATTTATTTCTATCAAACTAATGATCGATTCAACAGATATTATGTCAGTGATCTAATAACAAATTAGTGCCTAAACGAGACGTTTAGGCTCATATCAAACAATAAAGGATAAGGACAAGACATCTTAAGAGTGAACATATGGGACATAACGCGAACCGTGCTTAAGTGAACTCATTAAAGCTTTAATGTCACTTGTAAACTTCTAAATACGCCATTTGGAAAAATTCCTGAGCCTCAGACTGCTGGGGCGCTGTTGCTAATTACAAATCTACTTGATATTATTGACCGTGTCTAAATAAATAATAAGGAACAGAAATCCGCTTTTTCAAGGCGAGCCCTGGTGTTCTTTGATACTGCCTAATTATACGAGAAATACATTAAGTAAACTGTAATTTATACAAAATGTAAATATTTAAATCTTAAAAGTTCAAAAAGAAACTTCTATTAAGTCCCATCTTGACGCCATTTTGTGTATTATGTAAAAAATCGTATCTGGCACGTGTCACTTTAAAATAGAGGAAAAAAAATTGAAGTACTTTTTTATTTATATGGTAAATGTTATAGAAAGATACGCAATGTTATCGAAAATAACTTAAGACAAAATCAGTACTTTATTTCATGTTTTTTTTCGGTTCACATTACTGACTTTCAAGACAGAATTCGTGTATCTTTTAAGATATACGAATTCTGTCTANCTTCAACATTTTAAGTTACACAATATTTTACATGCGGAACAATATGGTTTTACAAAGGGTCGCTCGACAACGGATGCCGGAGTTGCTCTGCTGAAACACATTTTCAGTGCGTGGGAGAAATCACAGAATGCAATCGGGGTGTTCTGTGATCTTTCCAAGGCATTCGACTGCGTTCAACATGAAACACTAACACAGAAGCTAAACCATTACGGGATTAGAGACAGCGCGCTTAATGTTATTATTTCTTATTTAAAAGGTAGAATGCAATGTGTGGATGTAAATGGCGTAAAATCTTCCAATCTACCCGTTCACTTGGGCGTACCACAAGGCTCGATCTTGGGTCCATTTTTGTTCCTAGTATATATTAATGACTTGCCATATTATTTAAAATCGGTTTGTGATGTCGTGTTGTTTGCAGACGACACGTCACTCATTTTCAAAGTCGACAGGAATAGAGTAAATTTTGATGATGTGAATTCTTGTCTTTCGTTAGTTACGGACTGGTTCACAGTTAATAACTTAGTTTTAAATTCAAAAAAAACGAAATGTATTAAATTTGCCTTGCCTAATGTAAAAAATCTGGGCCCCAACTTAATTTTAAACAATGAGATAGTTGAAACTGTCCAAACTACTACTTTTCTGGGTATAACAGTAGACTCCAAAATTCAATGGGGTAGTCATATAACAGGACTCGCGGGTAAACTAAGCTCTGCTGCGTACGCTATCAGGAAAGTAAGAG
>NWSH02000008.1:9779011-9812343 GCA_002382865.2 Heliothis virescens
AATAGCCCGGAAATGTGTGAAATAAATTATATTAGACACATTTCCTAAATAACAATCGGAAATGTGATTTTTGTCGCTTTGATTAGTAAGATAATATGAAAATATTATATGGCACTCATTTAACGGGGCAGTTGTGATCAGCAGTTACGTACGCAGTAACAAATCGGAATTTGTTGGTAAGAAATCTCATTCTAAGCAATTCTATAAACAATGAGGTAGTAAAATGCAAGCAAGCAGGCAACATGCAATCAAGCATGCATCATGCAGCAGGCATGATTTCTGTCATGGCTCCGGCGCTGCGGAGCTCCGGCGGTCCCACGCGAGTTTATCGTCGCAGATAGCTTTAACGCTCACCACCTTAGCTTCGGCTTGCTGGCCGGCTGAGCCGGCCAGCCTCAGCCGCGGTGGCGAGTGTTACAACCACCTGCTCCTCAACTCGCGGCCCGCCTCGCCCCTCCGCGCCTACGCGATTTTGAATTACACTCTAGGGGTAGGGCAGACAAGACTACGTGGAGTCGGATTTACAGCGATTCGTTTTTGCCATTAAAGCCTAGTTTATGACAAACTTTTTATTACAGAAAGCCTTCTTTTTATACATTTCCTAATACGATATAGGAATTACATACAATTCCTAGGAAATGTATACATCTCCCAGGATATGTATCTATTAAATAATTTTTAAAACAATATTTTATACATTTCCTAAATAGCTTCGGAATTGTATACATTTCCTAGGAGTTGTATGCAATTCCTAGATTTTATACATTTCCGTTAACATATATATATGTAGTTAATAAAAAACCTCTTGGAGCGGCAAGCTGAAAAAAAGTAGGAGTACCTACACCTACTTTTTTCAACACAAACTTTTTTTCCTACTGTATGTGAATGTTTGGTTCACATACAGTAGGAAAAAAGTTGACGATAGACTTGAATTTCCTGTTAGAAATCCTATTACGCGTACTACGGCGATCACCATACGTAAGCAACAAACTACGTATTTAATTCTGGATAGAGTTGATATGTATGTATATGTCAAATTTAATCCGTTCAAATATATTTAGGTAGTTGTTTTAGTAAAAACCACACCTACCTTCATTTATTTGAACATTTAACAAAATGCTATTTTTGATAGGATATTAAACTATGGTCAATGCCTACAGTTTGCTCTTTTGGGCACTGAGCGGTCCTTGGGTCTTAATTGAGTTCTAAATGTAGAAATCACTGTTTGTCCGTCTAGGCAAATATGTCCGACAGGTCGTCAACCTACGTAAAACATTTCTTCTTTGAATTAATGTTGTTACGAAACTATATAATCACTAAATTCTCAGGTTACAGATGTAAATGCAAAACATCTGGGCATCATCGATAAAAAAAACGTAAACATAGGATTAAAATTAAATTCATATATTTTGGTACATGCAAAGTATTTTAAAATGCCTCATAGTTCCAAATTAATTTCTTTGATAAGTAGGTACTGTGATGAGTTAACCATATTTGCATTGGGTATAACCCGCACGATATTAATCATGATACAACGTTATACTGTGAATTCTAAATAAGTAAATATAAACCCCCTATTTTTTCTGGCCATCGATTACGTCTGAGCTGTTATTCCGATGATTTCTTTTTTATTCATGTTCGTTGATGTCGGGAGAAGGATCTTATGATAAACAAGTTGCCCCGTAAGCAGTTGAAACCGCTAGTATCCAATACAGATAATCACCTTTAATTGAGAAGACAATCTTAATAGTTATAATATAAACCTTTTACATAGTTCGATTATTATTAAAGAAATGAAAACATTTTACTAACAAAAAAAAAATGTACCTACGTTCTGAACATATCAAACGGTTCATGTTTATATTCCTGGAGCGAAAGCGACGTAAACAAGCAGTTGTTTACGAGCGTGTCCATTGAAATGAACTGTGAATATAATCTGTCTGAACGCATCGGTCGACACTTGGTTATCGATTATCGATCATGAATGCACGACTGCTTTTACCAAGTGATTCGGTTATTGAGACTTAAATCGCTCCCTAGACAATGAATTAAATAAATAATAAATAGCGCAACATTACATATTGTGCAAAATTTAGGTACCAAGCTAGAGAGTTGATATAGAAGATAATTTATGAAGACTCAAATCTTTATTTCACAAAGTTATTGCAGGTCTATGGGGCTATACTGCCTCGTTGGTCTAGTTGTCGCATAGCCGACTGCTGATCACGAGGTCTCGGGTTCGATTCCCGGGACGGGCCGAAATCGCTTTGTGGGTTTTAGAAACTTTCACAAAGCAGCCCGGAGTTGGAAGTTGGTGATTGATACACCCGTGCATCGGAGAGCACGTTAATGTCGGTCCTGCGCCTGATCTCTCTCCGGTCGTGTCGGATTGCCGTCCCATCGGGTTATGAGAGTGAGGGAATAGGGAGTGCACCTGTGTCTGCGCAAATGCTTGTGCACTATAATATGTCCTGCGCAGCTGGCTGATCTCCTTATATGAGAACAGCCGCCGTGGCCGATAATCGGCTAGGAGGCCATCAATGTCTAAGGATGGTAAGTGCTTGTAACACGGCTAAAGCTGTGGAAAACAGTTAACAATTAATTTATATTCCTGCACTGAATCATAAAAAGTTACATGTGACCATGATTGCTTTATAACTAGAAATCTCAACAACAGAGTGTACAATACAAGTAGGTACGTTCAACGTGGATTTCGCAGAATGTATTTTTTTATTATTGTTGCATACAAGTTTATGTCATATTGTTAATAGCCCGTGTTTGTGAACTAACCTTTTACAGGAATATTTTGTTGTAGTCAATACAAAGGTACTGTTTACTTGTTCACAAAACCGACCCCTTCTTATTATCAGTATCATTTCCTTGCCCTTATCCGTTTCTCTTTGGGGTCGACGCAGCATGTCTTCTTTCTTCCATACTTCTCCTTTACTTGATGTCATCTAGTTTTTCACATAATCCATCGTTTTTCGTCGTTTCCTTGGTGTATAATTTCCTTACAACATAAACGCTATATGTATAGATATGCATCTGCAAATGTAAAGGGGTATTACATTCTCTGTATAAGAGGAGGCCTGAAGTAGAGAAAAAGGAATGATGATTCCTTAGTCTATTGTCCTACCGACGACTTCGTGCAGAGTGTGGGCGGTGCCTTGGGGCCGGTTTAGTTAGTGATCAGTGGGAGAGCCTATAAAGAATTTTCTACAGAATTTCTGTTACAGTAATAATAACCACAAGGCTACAGTAGGTATAGTTTATTACAAAACACATTTTTATTAGTAAAGTACACAGCAATTTACCTAAAAATCTTGAGAATTTTTTTTTTTCTCAGACCAAAATTACTTTTGAACACAACAATATGAATTCACGAAACTCATTTCATTTTAAACGTTGCATGTTGATTTTATACTCTTTTAAGGGCTTTGTTGGTTTAGCAGTCGCAGGCAAGTCTGACTATGAATCAAGGTTGAAGCCCCGAGTCCGAAAATTGTTGTTCACATTTATTGTGCAGAATTTGCTGCAGAATTCTTAGTTTTAAAAGAAGTCTTTATCGTATTAGCTTCGCTTAGTTTTCAAAATATGGGTCTACTGCTGCTGAGTCTCACTTATAATTTGATAAGTGAAAAGTTTAATCTTTGTCTAATTTAATAAAATATTATTGAGTTTGAAGTTGTCGAGCGATTTAATGCAATTCTAGGACTTAGTACCCTCGACATTTAGGTACAAATAACAGATCCAATCTGTTATTTTTTATGCCTTTTTGAATTTCATAAGCGCACGTATCACTGAGATACAATTTTATTCTATGATCAGAAATGCATGTGACGTAAGCTGTGGTCTAATTATTACACGCTCGCCTTTATATAGTCGAAATGCGGATATTACAGTTCTGGTTAAAATTTGTATCCGCTATTAATAATATACGAGAGAGGGATTCCGCCAAACAAATATAAATGAAACATAATGCCATGTGCATGTCATCTGACCACTAAATACATTATTTTGAAGAGCAAATGTGACACAAATCAGTATGATTGTTTTATTAACGGTCGTTCCCAATAACCTATCGTTGGTTTGCTTACTAAAGATAGGAATTAGACATTACTTGTGTGGCCCGGGTTTAGTATGTCGATGTGTGGCCCTAATGTCAAAATTCTATCTCTAGTAAGCAAACCCACAGATAAACAGAATAATGAATTCCGCAGTTAGAAGACATCTGGTAGTTTAGGAAAATACACACGCGACACGAATTATCACTACACGCTTCTACCGAAAAAGTTATCTTCGATATCTTGATATTTTTACATCTTTACTAATATTGCATAATGTATGCGAAAGTAACTTTCTGTCTGGCTGTCACGCTTTTACGATACAATACTGAACTGATTTAAATACAATTTTGTACAAAAAATAGTTTAGAGTCTAAAAAGGAGTTTGGCTACTTTCTATCCGAGTGAGGGAAATAAAAATCACAGGGAACAGCTGGTTTCTATAAAAAAGTGTTTCTATATAAAAGAGCAGGAAATTAAAAAAAAATCTTTTTATTCTAAATAAAGAAAAGTATTTTTCGACGCAATAAACAAAAATTCAAAAATCTGCGATGTAGTCCCACTTAACCTTTTATTGAGAAATACTAAAGTGCTAATCAGTGACCCAGAAAATCATAAACAATAGCTTTGAAATTACCGGTTTCCATATTAGGTAATTACATACTAATAAGGTGTATTACTCTCTGAAGCTCTTTTTGTCCCACGCTAATCGATTACTTGAATAGAACTAAACATTATTAGTAACCTATTATATTTCCTTGAAGTGCAGTGAGCATTGTGCTTAGGATGTTGGTGATAAATTAATAAAGGTAATATACATGTCGCAGCCAACTAGTTGAATTAGCCAGCCAATTGGACGCCTAGGCGGTTAATAAAACCTCGACATCCATTGAACTAGAATCATTCAACGTTTAACAACTTGGCGTATTGAAAATCAGCCCTTTTAAAATGACTAAATTCCATCCCGCCAAGTATATGTCGCTGTCTGTTCGTATAATCCGCCGTATTACATTACGGCCAGCCATAAAGTTATAGTCTTTGCGGCCAGCCGATATAAAAAATAGGGCCGTTATGTATGACGGCGGATCCACGATTAGCCGGATTTTCTTACTTCAGTAACCATAATGTTCGAAATTGTCATAAGTATTGTGTTAAATAATGCGTATTATTTCGAACTTATAATGAAAAAAAAAATGGTGTAAGTAATAAGTTAGGTTTTAATGGCAGAAACGAATTGCTGTAAATCCGACTTCACGCAGTCTTGTCTGCCCTACCCCTAGAGTGTAATTCAAAATCGCGTAGGCGCGAAGGGGCGAGGCGGGCCGCGAGTTGAGGAGCAGGTGGTTGTAAAACTCGCCACCGCGGCTGAGGCTGGTCGGCACCGGCGGCCAGCAAGCCGAAGCTGCGGTGGTGAGCGTTAAACCTATCTGCGACGATAAACTCGCGTGGGACCGCCCGCCGGAGCCCCGCAGCGCCGTAGCCGTGATAGAAATAATGCCTGCTGCATAAAACTACAAGTTCACAATCTACAATTTAGGACTAATAACTCCGTAAATACATAACGGCCCTGCTTTTAATAACGGCTGGCCGTAAGGTAATACGGCTGATTATACCATTCTACTGCGACATATACGAGTACATGTCGCAGCCAACTGGTTGAATTAGCTAGCCAATACCTAATGGTTAAATGACGTTTGGCCATCTTGTTAAACGTTGTCTTCAGTCACTTGCCTAGTTGATTTTCCGCTAATTCATTGAATGTCGACGTTTTATTAACCGCCTAGGCGTCCAATTGGCTGGCTAATTCAACTAGTTGGCTGCGACATACATATATTGTGGATATAATTTTTAAAATGAATTGACTATTTATCGGTCGTTCTCAAAAATGGGCATAGCTTGAATAAATTTGTCAATTTAGCAACGCATTATTATCTATATCTATACATATAATAAAATTGTAGACAGAGCTGTGTCTTTACATTGAATATTTTTTCGAAAAAAATTGTGTTATGCATTATTTGTATGCTACTGAAGCCAAAACAATCATTTTTAAAATTTTTGTCTGTTTGTCGGTTTGTCTGTTTGTCTGTTCGCGATGGAATCAAAAACGGCTGAACCGATTTGAAAAATTCTTTCACTGTTGGGAAGCTACACTATCCGCGGGTAACATAGGCTATATTTTATCCGGGTACGGCAAGTCGTTCCCACGGGACGCGAGTAAAACCGCGGTAATATGAAAGCTCACTGATTAACAATGAAATCTCGGACACTATAACACCTTTCAACTTGAAAATTGGCAGGTAGGTTCCTCATAGGGTGTAAAAATACTCTAAGAAGGAATTTTGGAAATTCCACCCCTAAGGGGTAAAAAAGGGGTTTGGTAGTTTGTATGGAAGCTCAACGATTTTTGAAATAAGAGACATGAAATTTAGCAGATAGGTCCGTTTTAGGGTGTAAAAATTATTTAAGAATGGATTTTATGAAAATCTACCCCTAGGGGTGTAAAACGGGGGTTGGGAGTTTGTATCGAAGGCCTATATTTTTTAAAGTAAGAGACATGAAATTTAGTAGATAGATCCGTTATAGAGTGTAGAAATTATTGAAAAATGGATTTTACGAAAATCAGCCCCTAGGGGTGTAAAACGGGGGTTGATAGTTTGTATCGAAGTCCTATGTTTTTGAAGTAACAGACATGAAATTTAGTAGATAGGTCCGTCATAGGGTGTAGACATTATCTAAGAACGGATTTTACAAAAATCTACCTCTAGGAGTGTAAAACAGGGGTTGAAAGTTTGTGTGGAAGTAATTCGTTATTGAAGTGTTTCGAATCGTCTCGCGCAACCAGTTTTTTCCCCGGACTCCTAAAATTCGACATCAGACGTTCCAGATCTTTGATTTTGACGACCCATTGTCGCTGGCATAAGCGACATGGTCCGCATACGAAGTCGCAGGCAGAAGCTAGTTTATAATAAGTTGGGTACATTTGTGTATCATAATTCTCGCGTACAGACTTTCCTTTTCGAGCTACGAGTTGAAAACGAAGTCAAGTCTCGCCTCACAGTGATTCATAAAACTTTAGAGACTAGCTTAGTAGAGTTTCTGGGATATCTACTATATAAGTAGTTTACTAATAAGTCGGTTCGGTTTAAATTGGACAAGATCCAGAGTTTTTGTTATGGGGTATGAATTAAAAAAAAAAAAATGGAATGTAAGCTTATAATATGTAGGAAAAGTTGAGGTATAAGCTCTATTTTTGTTACTTCAATTGGTTCAAACGACTGGATAAAAAAAAATGCAAACTTTTCAAAACGGCAAAAGTAAAAAAATGCCACCTCAATCCCTATGTAGTGGTCTGGAATAAAACTATAATACACTGGTATTTCTTCAATAAAACGAATAGTAAGTTATTTTGTTTCAGCAACGTACCCAGTGTTCACGAAATGCGTGGCATTTCGTCGTGATCTTAGGGACCTTCTCTTCAGTGACATCCATTTTATGGACTATAAAACATAATGGTTTTTAGAATGGCGACTAGCGACGCCTTGGGTTAGTTAAGCAAAAAAAAAAATGCCAGGAAAATTCACCTTAAGGTGAATGCGACCACTAGAAGCGGGAAATTCAAATATAAAATGGTTTTTTCATGTTTACCTAAGTTAACATGCAATATGAGGCGTGATCTTATGATTGGCGGTTATAATATCCCACAGAGTAATTTCTGATGTCCTTGTTTAACTCCGAAACTTCTTACAATTTAAATGTAACTGTAAAAAACTTTTTATTGCGAAATATCATAGTTTCGACAGTTACATTTGAATTGTAAGAAGTTGGACATCAGAAATTATTTTGTGGGATATTATAATTAATGCGTGGAGCCCATACACCATCAAAAAAAAACACCGGGTTGCACTCCGGGAGTGCTGGCAGAAGTGAAAACATGAATATTAACTTTATGCGTTTTTGATATTTTTTGAGATTATGGAATGAAGAAAGTGCACAACTACTTTTTACTGTCATCACTTGCCCTCGATATTGAGTTTCTCAAAAAAATCTTTTGTCCCTATGACTGTACTGGAAGGTAAACTAAAGATACCCCAACACGATTAAATATAATCAAAATTTAAGCACGACTCCATCTATGATTTTGAAGAATAAAAACTATACTCGTACTTTCATACTTGACTAACTACTTGACTTCTAAAAATTATAGATGGCGCAACACATTTTTTCTCTCCTCGATTTTAAGGGTTCTGGTTGAGCTAAAATTATTCAAATATATATTTTGAGTTTATTGCTGTGGCCTGGATGCTAACCTAAAGATACTCCGGCACCATTTCATTTTATAAAAATAAAAAACCCAAACTGCATCTATGATTTTAAACGATAATTACTAAGCCTGACACTATTGTCAACTTTCACATGTTTGAAACGTCTTAAAATATCTTACCGACCTGCACTTACGGAATTTCTAAGGAATTTCGGGTTTCACGTCACTGGGTTTCACAATTTCGGGTTTCACATTTCGGTCACGTGATACCTGTCGCGAGTTTATATATTTTTCCCCATACAAAAAGTGCTCAACGCCGCTAAAGAAGTTTTCACTTCAAAAACAAACAAAAGCTTCCTATTATTTGTGAATTGGCATCCCACAATAAAAGGCAATCAAGTTATTTGACTTATCAGTCAATAACAAACAATGGGTCGGGAAATAGAATAATTAGGGGGTAACTGAGTGGCTTATCAATCATGGCTTATGTAACCACGTTATGCAGTAATAGTTTTGCAAGCATGTTGAAATGTCTGGACCTACGCCTTATCCACGAAACTGATTGTTTCAATCAATAACCTGAATTCAAGTGCAGGCTCGTCCCTGTTTGATTGTTTCAATTAATTGTAAATGGTTCATGTAACTTCTGGTCTGTTGTCGATATATTCCTACGGTAGGTATCAGTAAAAAGATACGCCAGTAATGGTATTTGCAATAGCCATAAAGATAGTAAAGGCACACATAAACATACATAGATTTATTGGCTTGAACGCGATCCTTTTTTAGAACGACTTGGCTTTGGACGCCTTGATAGCATAGCCTATTTTAAAGTAGAATTATAGGTAGGTAACTTCTGAATCGTAAATAAATAGTAATTTTAGTTAAAGTTAGTTAATAAAAAAAAAATTAATGAATTTTGTTTTTCAAATAATTATTTTAACAGCTGTATAATAAAACGCTATGTAAGTTTATATAAAAAAGTAGAGTTACATTAAAGGATCCACATAATTTTCAAATTCACAATCATTGATCTTTTGGACCACTTATATGACATTATATACAATTATATGATATATATGTACTACCGATAATCTCGTCTCATATTGTTTGTAAAACTTTGAACTTAATTCTAGATAAAATACTTAAGAAAGTTATTACAAAGATCACCAAAATAGTGTAGCTTTTATAGATTCTTTAAATTTCGTAGGTTTGTTCTTTACATTGGCGCGTGATCCTCTTTCGTAGCAAGTTGCTACGCCGCCCGTAGCAATACTACGACCGGCCTACCCTATCCCAGTTCTCGTACAACACGATGTCGTTCTGAAACTAAATTCCGAGCACAAGTCCACCCATGTCTTCATGCCCCTTCTCCATACCCCTCTTTCCGAATGATAACTAGAATTATTCTTCGAGAAAATAGGGAAAACGGGTCTCATAATTTGAAAACGCTGAAATAAAATAAATACAAGGTTTTTTTTCCTTTCGTGACTTTTGGTTAATATTACAAAGTAATTTGTGTGAGATAAGTAATTTTAATTATTTCACAAGACCTTTGCCATTTTTCAGCTTATTCTATTAATATTTATTACAGGTTACAAGGAATTTACTTTTGACGGACATCATGACAATGATATCAATAAAATAAAAGCTTTATTTTTTGTGTACCAGGAATAAGCTGGTAGCAAGGGAGTTCATAGCACTGTGAATAAGGTTGAGTGTTTTATTTTCCGGGATCAGGTACTCGACCTAGTGGCCTTTATTCAAGCATAATGTATGGATGCCGAACAACGCGAGGAAAGCGCTCGTATTTCGCGAGGACTCAATTGCGCTCGGCAGCGAGTGCAATAAGCAAGGTGGGATATGCAAAAGATTTCATTGCTGCGTGTTTTTCATGGAGCATTATTTGGTTTCTGGTATATCTAAATGTAATTATATTAAATAAACTTATATCTTACGGTATGGTAATAAAATATAATATAAAAGTGACTGGGAGGAAGCAACAACTTTTCCACAAAAATTTAGACCATCAACCGTCACTTCTGATCTCGCGTTCAGTGGCCCAGTTACGGATTTGTAAATAATTAATTCAAAAAGTGAATATTACACACCTCAATAGTTCTATGAAATGAATGGATATTTAGTAAAAGTATGAATGGATGTCTAGGCATATACTGAGGAATTTACCAAAGTATTTTGTTTTATTCTATACTTTGATTTTTATGAGATTTTCGAGTGGGCACTCTATCGGCTAGTAACCGTCTGGCCGACCTACTTCTTATCGCTACTAAAGCGAATTCCAAATAAGATTAAATAATTTATTTTTTACTGTATTTAACATCATATAATTACATTTTTAAATATTTCATTAAAAAAATAGAATAAACAAAACATTTAAAAATATAAAAATAGTGTCCCACCGGTATCGGGAATATGGTCCAAGCTACCGGCGGTTAGGGCTCCATAGAGAGAAACCTCCTGACGATGCGTGCCGTGTCCAGAAGTACAGCTTTCTGCATCAAGCGCTTGATCCAACCGTCTAACGAGAGCCTCCTTAGATGTAAGTCGAGGCTCTTGGCAATTAAGCCATTGGCTGAAACGACTATCGGCACAATGACTGCAGAATCCACATGCCAGATGTCAACAACCTCATGGGCTAAATCAAGATATTTAAGTTGTTTATCTTTTTCAGCCTTCACAAGATTCTCGTCATGTGGCACGGAGATGTCTACAATCATTGCGCGGCGCTCTAATCGATCTATCACCACTATATCTGGTCTGTTAGCCATAACAGTCCGATCAGTGATGATAGGTCGATCCCAGTACAATGTGCCATGACCATTTTCGAGAACTGGGTCGGGCACATACCTGTAGTATGGTACCTCCAATTCCACAAGCTTATATTTCAGAGCTAGTTGCTGATGTATTATCCTGGCTACCAGATTATGTCTGTGCAAGTTCTCACCGTTTGCAAGATGAGAACAACCAGAGATTATATGTCGGTATGTCGGATAGATTCACCGGGACGTCGACATGCCCGACATATGTCAACCGTACCGTCCTTCACAACATATTTCCTATAGTTGTTGGTCATCATTACTTCGTCCATAATTGCACATACAAAACCTTCAGTTTCTCCAAAGAGATCACCAGTAGGTAGCCAGGTCACAGACGCTTTAAAGTCAATATCAGGCCCATGCAAGGCCTGATAAAAGCGTCCGTGCAGTACTTTGCTCTGCCATACTCTCTTGCGGTCTTTGGTGTCCATTACTACAGGTTTGCGCCAGTTCTCGACCTGCAAGGATAGTGGAGTTAGGCCCTTGTCTACTGCAACCACGTCCCGATGCATCCCCACGTCCACCTTCAAAAAAAAATCCCTAAGGTTGCACACCTCACGGTTGTGGAGGGTTTTGGCATTTAAAAAGCCTCGCCCCCCACACTTCCGTGAGATGTACAATTAGATATTAATTATTAGACATTCTGAATACTTTCTGTCATAAATAATTTAAAAAAATTATTTCATCTTTGCTGTTGTTAGGCTGACAAGCTTCAAATCACACTTGCAAAATAGTACGTGCCCTTTCATGTTACCGCTATATTACAAAAATAGAAAATCCTAAAAAAGCTCATATATGTCCTTCAATCTTGAGAATAGAATTGGTGTCAATCGCTTACAGACGTCAGCTTTTCACTAAGCTGAGCGTAGGAGAACAGGCGCTACATAGTTCGCACCAGTCTAGTCACCCATAGCAACTTTTAGGGCTGCAAATATGGAATTGCGGGGCGTGCGGCGGAGCGTTCAACGTGAATTGTAGCGTGTAGTTTTCGCTTTAGCTTTAGCTTGCTTTCGTCCAATGATGTTTATTTAGCTGTTATAGCTTTAGCTGAATAAATTCAATGGACCAATATGACCAATCGGACATTCAAAAACAAATGTCTTCTCGTCAAGGATAATACGAACTAGAAACATGTATAATTCAGACTGGAGTTAGTAACGTTTTAAAACGGATTGATGTTCTTCTTGGGTGTAAACGCTCGTCAAAACGCCAAAATATTGATGACGTCGCTCAAATGCAGGTTCTGAACGTTGCTACGAATACACCTGGAGAGAAATCCATACGTTCAGTAGTCGAGCGTGCTCGCTCAAAACAAATTTGCATCCTTGAAGCGATTTGAAAGATACTGGCGTCCTTTACACATGTCTGTGCCTGTCCTGTATTTACATAGACCTACGTAACTGACCCGTGAGAAAAGAAGCGTTGTATGATGACATTTCTACACTTAATCAATTTATAGTTCTATGACTTGTATGTGATTTTTAAAGTTGCGTAAAAGAACGGTAATGAAGCTCAGTATTTTACTCCTTTATCACTCTCGCAGACGACGGGGGCAGCAGCTAGTATGTAATAATTTGATGTACATATTCCTCGCTGCTTTTAGTTAGAATTTTATTAAATTGTTATCGGGAGTTATACTAAAAGGAGCTCTCCGAGGAATAATGAAGGAACGCTTCATTAGGTACGTTTCAAAACAGTGGCGCTTCTAGGAATACCTCAATAATTTGCCCAATATTTTTATCAAGTCAAGGTCATTTGAAGCGATTTAATCGCAGAAATGTAGGTCACACCCTCAATTTTATTTCATGTTTACTGTTATTAGTATGCCTTTAGGGCATCGTCATTATTGGTCGTAAAAGCGCCTTCTAATAGTGAAACTTCATCGTGAATTATTGTAAAGTGTCGATTTATTAGTTTCTATAGGTTTGCACAAAACAACATTGGAGGAAATAGACGTAAAATACAGACAACAGCACATCAAGTTACCACAATCAGTCAAATTTCTGCAATAGGTTTTCAACCTTATCACAAAGGAGGTAGGTTAATGTTTGACTGGTAAAATTTTACAGATTCGTATATGTTGACCTGCTGTCGTCTGTACATAATGTTCCAAGTTATAGTTTGCTTAAAACACATTATTCGGGACACAGCATTCGATCACTGAGCGAACTCGTGACTTGAATACTTTTGTGAAGAGCCTCAAGTGGTGAGCGAAAAAACGGAAAATCATTTTGTTTACTCAAGAATAAAAGCGAGCACACTGTTATGTTACACTTATAGAAGGTCGAGTTTGTAGTCCGAATACAATGAATTTTTTTGAGACAAAGAAAATAAAAATAAAGAGGTTTTAGTTCATTTATTCACGCACTTTCATCTAACCCTATAACCACTCCAAACACTAACAGAATTTTGTTTGATCTCATAAAAATATGTATGAACAGCGGAGTGATTATGACACTTTGACAATAGCTTGTTGCTATAGTATTTTAATACACACCTACGTTCTGACCTTCTTTCTACTGAAATGTACGACCAAGCAAAAAAATATCAAACTGTTCGCAGAAAATGTCGCTCTGTTCTTAATATAAATACGAACTCTATCATAACTAACCCGCAGGCTTATCGTTTAAAAATAATTTGAACCCTTGGAAATGCGGTAAGATCAAAATAAAGCTTGCCTATTACCTTTACTTAATGTCTATTATCTAATGAACCTAATAAAATAACGAAAATAAACAAAGGTCGTCAAACTTCAGTAATGACTTACGAAGTCTAGATCCCAACTTTTTTCATCATAAGACAGGGGTTACACAATCAGTCTGGCGTCAGTCAATTCCATCAGTCTGGTCATGAATGATTGGAGAATGATCGTGTAACCGGGTGACTGACGGACTAATGGTCCAAAATGTACCGTGTTTTTTGCCCGTCAGTCTTTCGTCAGTCTGTGACTGATGCCAGAATGACGCCAGACTGATCGTGTAACCCCTGTCTTATGTTAGCCCTTTTGTGCCTTTGATCCCTGAAATTGACGAGAATACGTGACGTGAATCATTTGTTTGTTTTATAACTAAGTATAAATCTATGTTATGTTGCTAATGATGCAATTGAAAATTAGTTATTCAACAGTGTTGCTGTAATTAATGCTATTAAACTGATTTAACACACGGTTGCTATGGGGTGAAATCTCGGGAAAGGTCACGAATTTTAGCTACATAAATAAGAATTAGACATTAACCTGTGATGCAATTAATTCTCACACTCTTGATATTTAATTCATCACTTATTATTTAAAGGGAAGGTTAAATATTTATCAGTAGATTTATGAGTCCTTCATTCCTAATTTTTACTTATACTTGAATATAAAATAGTACGTACACTTACTTTATTACAAACTTCTAATTAGGTTTAGAACTGCCAGGGTTATCAACGTGCACTTTAGTCAGACCTAGATGAAAAACCACTGGAGGACATGCTCCGAGGGTATCCTTTAGTTGTTTACTATGAGATCGCCTGCTCTTGGCCTCTTGGCCTTAATTCTGATAAGTAGAAAGTGATAAATAAGGCCATGTTTGGTTATTGACTACAATTACATTAATTATTTTATTCTTGAAGCACAAAGTTTTTGTTTGTTATTATTATTCGTAATGGTCTTACAAACAGATAATTAATTAAAAAAACATACTAAAGAGTCCTAGAGATAATAGTGACAATTTACTCAAACTTTAATTCAGCAGTTTAATATTTGTAGCACTTATTTGCCAACATATTTTTTTAATACTCAGCCTGAGTTTGACATATTATTATGTTAGATACTGGGAAATAAGTCAGAAGTCAGTGTGCTAGTAACGTTAGTTTTCAACATATTTTCCGCAATAATCGACTATAGAGGTTTGATATGTAGGAGGAACTTTGTATAACTTAGTTTCGTTCAATAAAAAATTTAAAGCTTTATTTTTTTACGTAATAATTATTTATTTTCACGTAGTACTTCGTCAGTTAGAGAACATCGTAAATTGTTGAGAAATTTTCTATCTGAACACCATAATTTATTCTAGCACGCTACTCGATCCCATTTGATGACATCCATTTTTCCTTTTCACAGTTTCAGATCAAAAATATTGCCGTTTCATGGCACCCATCAGTAGGCGATCATCGTTAGGACAAATCAAACATTGGGGCTTGATGGCCACTTGTATGAGGACATATGAGCTAGGGTTACACACACAGTTAAAAGACTTGTGCTATGGAATTAATTGTATGTCATTTAGAGGGTGCCCATTGTTCCCATAAGTGGCGTTCCCCATATCGCACCTTCTTGTAATTAAGATTAAAAGATAACTAGTGGACAGTTGGTTATTATTATGATTTGTTTGTTATTAGCTTACTTAACGTTGATAAAGCATGTTCAGGTAGTTATTACTATTATTTAATGTGCGAAGTATTTGACACTTACTACAATTAATTGTAGATTCGCAGATAGTAAATAGAAAACTAAAGTGAGTAGAAAATAAGATGGTCACCCATGACACTCAAAAATTTAATTATTTGGTCCTTAATTCGACTTCTAAATATTTTTGGATTGTACCCGTTATACAAAATACTTCTTCCATTGCATAATAAAAAAAAAACCGGCCAAGTGCGAGTTGGACTCGCGCATGAAGGGTTCCGTACCATTATCTATGAAAAAAGTACAATAGGAATGGTCAAGTGTCGGTTACTTAAGTTGCACATTATTTCTAATAGATGGCGCTACTAGTATACAATTTTGCAATTAATAAATATAAATCAACAGCCTTAATATATATATAATTTTAATTTTTAGTATTTGTTGTTATAGCGGCAACAGATATACATCATTTGTGAAAATTTCAGCGTTCTAGCTATCACGGTTAATGACATACAGCCTGGAGACAGACAGACAGACAGACAGACAACGAAGTCTTAGTAATAGGGTTCCTTTTTACCCTTAGGGTACGGAACCCTAAAAAGATAAAATAGAAACAGATATTTATGTATATTTTCATGGTAGGTACTTATGAATATTTCATTTACATACTACTTACTTCCTTTATTATTCGCAAGCATTTTTTGATTCCTACGTAAAAAACTCAAATTTTAATACTTCTGGTGAGAACCTCAGACATGCATTATGACGTTGACAGAGTCACCAAGGAGAATCGAGTTTCAAAGTAATTGGGACGTAAGTAAGTTGAGGTCAAATGCGCTGCTATTCATATAACTATACCTAACTGACATAAAATCACAGTCAATATAGAGTCGCAAAAATTTATATAGACGACAGCAGGCCAACCGAACCGAATCTTGTAACATTTTACCAAGCGAACATTTAGCCTTCCACTATTGTGATAAGGTTGAAAATCTATTGAAGAAATTTGACAGATTGTGGTTGGTTAATGTGCCGTCTGTACCTAAGCTGCGTATCTAACAAATTACCAAAAAAAAATGAAAAGATGCTTGACAACTGTTAATTAATATTATATGCCAGGCAATAACGACTTTTAAAATTAATGTGAGATAACAACAAAAATAGTGTTCAACTTTGATAAATTAGTAAATTGAACCTAAAATTGTGCAAAATATTTCCCAACGGTGATAAAGTCGTTTAAGCGACATTGAAATAAAATTAAACCTTTTATGCCCATTTACGTGCGCATGAGTATAAAACCGTTGTAATTTTAATAAAAAATATAAGTAATAATAATTATAAAGAGGTGAAATTGTTTGTGAATTTATTTTGTAAGTTTGATTGTAATCTCTGAAAGTAATGAACCGATTTTAAAAATTGTTTCACTGGCAGAAAGCTACATTATTCATGAGTGCTAAGTATAGGCTATATTTTATTCGGGTACGGGCAGTATTTCCTACGGGATGCGAGTGAAACCACGGGAAAACGGCTAGTAAAAAATATAAACCTTTTAAAACCATCCCAATTTTTAACCAACCTACTTACAAATTTATTGGATTTTTATTTTATCAGTGTTACGTTAGGTATACCAAAAATTATAGTTGCATGTTAGTATGCATGTAAATGAATGCAGTTACGTCCTGACATTTATTGAACATGTCTTAGTTAATACGGGTCATTAGATGGTTATGACAGGCGAATGACTAAACAGTTGACGTCAAAAGTTGAAGTTAAAAATAAAAGTTAGGTAAGTACCTATTTCCATTTTCGGTACACGTTTTCAAAATATTCGAAACTTCTTTAAATTAATATTTTAACGAAATAAACGTCTTAACATATTATGATACAACTAACAATCTGAAATAAATCTTAAGTTCTACGAATAGAAAACTGTATCTAAGAAAGTACAGCTGGTCACGGTACCTGAATCGTTAAAATTTTACCAATCGAATAACCTTCCAATATTGTGATAAGGTTGAAAATCTATTGCCAAACTTTGAAAGATTGTGGTAACTTGATGTGCTGTCGTCTGTATATAATCGAAGTAGATTTTCTTTCTAAATCTGAATCATCTCTTAATCTTTTATCAATGTTCAAAGCTTTAAGGTTTTAATAGAAAAACAGCTTATTGTTGAAAGAAAATTAAATAATACTTTTAAAGTAATGTATTAACTAAAATCTTCTTCTTCTTCTTATCGAGTGAGCTGCAGGTCTTAATCACCTAACGAGCCCTAGTGTCAGAGTTTTCTCAAATCCGCCTGACGGCCTCTGACGTGGATTTATATACGACTGCTACTGAGTAACAATCGAGGACGCCGGCTTTACGTGCCCTCCCAAGCACGGGGGTGTAACACCGCCAACTTCCAAACTCCAGGCTGCTTTGTGAAAGTTTCTAAAACCCACAAAGCGATTTCGGCCTGACCCGGGAATCGAACCCGAGACCTGTGATCGGCAGTCGCGCTATGCGACCACTAGACCAACGAGGCAGTCATTAACTAAAATAACTTTGAGGTTTATAATAATTGATGAAATGAACCATGAAAAGTGCGAATGAATGACATAGTGTACTACGTTCTTGTTTAAGGTCTAGTTAGGTCAGGTTTTATGGGAGAACGCTCCCATGACGCACTTGGCAGCCCGATCACTATGTCAAGGCTGCCATTAGATCATCCCTGAAAGCAGTTAACGTCTTTCTCAGTTTTTATTTTTAGCCAAGGAAGGGTGTCGCACGTTTAACGCGTCCGTGTTTCGTATTATTATATTATTATATTACTACGTAACTCTGAAACGAATGAACCGATTCAAATATATTCTGTACTAGTTATATCCTACGGTCCTAATTGCGTTCGGAGACCGATAAAAAGTAGCGTAGACTCTTTAGGTAATTTAATTTTAATGGTTCAGTGTAACCATGACAGAAAGACAGAGTCACATTCGCATTTACTTATAACATTAGTACAAATGGGGAAATTATAACGGTTTCGGTTTTTAGCCACATTTGAAGAAATGCGTATTCTAGTTCAGAAGTACGATTTAAAATTAAACGGTTTGAGATCGTCTCATAGAGGAGAGTTTAACTAAGGTAAGTTGAGTTAAACATAAGTGATGACAGAGTGTATATATTTTTTAGGTTAATTGGTTATCGGGTATTTTCCATTAAAAAACCTTGAAATTCACACCCACGTGAGTGGACCAAAATAAAAAGCTTTTAAAAGGCCCGGTTCATGCTGTTATTATTTCTAGAAATCCCTCGAAGAATATTTTAACACTTACGTTTGTAGCTCGGAATAAAAGTGTACTTATCGTTAATTGGCTATCGACCCTTTTTATGGTTCCGTACCCAAAGGGTAAAACGGGACCCTATTACTAAGACTACGTTGTCTGTCTGACTCTGGGCTGTATCTCATAATCTGTGATAGCCAGAAAGCTGAAATCTTCACAAATGATGTATTTCCGTTGCCGCTACAACAACAAATACAAAAAATAAAAATGTTTAGGGGGGTCCCCATACAATGAACGTGTGAAACCGCAAATAATAACTTTGTTATTTATATATTTGTATGAAAAACAAAATATTTTACGTTCATTTTTCATAGATGGTACGGAGGAACAATGGTACGGAACCCTTCGTGCATGAGTCCAACTCGCAATTGGCCGGTTTTTTCAACATTTACTTTACACCATGTTATCTAAGACGATTTCATTATTTACTAGGTAGGTACTATTATATTAGGTACTATTTGAAAGTTCGATATTTTAGATAATCTGCTAGGATTTATTAATAGCTTACTTAGCAGAATATTTTGTAGCTAAATTATTTCATAAAAAACCGGCCAAGTGCGAGTTGGACTCGCGCATGAAGGGTTCCGTACCCCATCCTCCTTAATATTTTTTTTTTATTTTTAGTATTTGTTGTTATAGCGGCAACGGAAATACATCATTTGTGAAAATTTCAGCTTTCTAGTTATTACGGTTAGTTAGATACAGCGTGGAGACAGACAGACAGACAGATAGAGAGACAGACAACGAAGTCTTAGTAATAGGGTCCCGTTATACCCCTTGGGTACGGAACCCTAAAAACTAGTCTCACAATTGAAGTATGCTGCCATATTAACATCGATATATTTTTCCCAAAAATGTAAAAACACATATCTGACTGTTATAATCAAAATATGTATCAGATTTCAACTTCATACACCGTTTAGGTATTTTATGAACTGTTCTTTGTTTTAAATACAATGTTGGTAGTTAAATAATAATATAAGGTTATATCAGGTAATTAATTTTGACGATTAAGTGTTGAATTTTTATTAAAAGAACAGGTACTTAGTCGTTGATGGGACATTGTATTCAAATATCACTGTAGACTGTTAACAAATACTTATTCTATTTTCAGGGACAACTTTGTTATGAAATAAAATTTTGTTTTCCAAATTATTAACCAAATCTTTTCATGACCAAGTTAGAAATAAAAATATAAAATTGAGAAGTCGGTCCACACGTTCACTTGTGACGCCGTGATTAAGAGTTTGCCTGTTGTCTGTTGTAACACCTATCTTTACTCACTTGTTTAAGCCTTTCTGTAAAATTGCCAGATATGTAGTTGGCTGTCAGTGGATTAAAAATATTCCATGTAGCCGTTTTTAGTCAGCTGATACGCGATTGTGACACCCGATCCATCAATCAGCCAACTAAAACTTAAAAGACCGTTGTTAACGTGTGTTTGCAACTGAAATGTTATGTAAGCTATAAGAGGATTTATGTACATGTTGACTATATATAAATATGCTTATATCATCGACTACTAGCGGCCACTTGTGATAAATAAACACATTGTATTTATGTGGGAGAATAATTCGATTTTATTCTACCTCTATGTAAATATTTTTTAATGCGTTAATGGCCGTACGTATTAATATGGCTTTAGCAAAATGCAATCATAATCATTATTAATCAAAGAGAAAACAAATTCATAAGTATTTAAAGAGTCATCAGAAGCTTGTCCTAAGTACCCAAAAAGTAAACACGTGCTGGTCCGACTCGAGCACAAAGGGTTTCGTACCACTACCTATAAAACAGACGGACAGCGATACGGAAACCTAGAAAGTAACAACGCAGTTCAATGTAAGTACTTACTGTTTAAAATGCCGTGTCTTGGAACAGTCCCTTGTGGAAAGTCAAAATCGACACAAAGGACCTACTTACTGTCTCTCCGCTTAAAGGTCATGAGCCTATATATCGGTTCAATTCATTTAACGAAACACATCAAACATTTTCTTTTAAATAGAGTATAGGTGATTCTAACAAGAATAAAGTCATATAAAAAGGTTAAAATATAAACTTTTGCCAATATATCTCTTCTATCTGAATCAGAGCCTTAGAAATTGTGTAAAGGTTTTAACTTTGATCGATCACGAAGTTGTAGGCGATAGACTTCTATTCATTGCGAAGGCTTTGAAGTAGATATGCGAGTAGGTAGGACTTAACATTAGATGTCTAGATCACATCCCTTAGCTGCAAGTCTTACAAGAATAATTTTTATGTTACTTAGGTAGGGCAGAGTTTTTTAAACCCCGATACAAAAAGGGTCCTATATAACTTTGACTGCTATGCTAGTTTGTGTATCTGTCTGTGGAACCTTACGGACAAAACGATGTCGCTGCGGTTTTTTTATATGTAGGCTGGTTTTTAGTCGTGGTTTTTAGAAATGTTCAATAAAAAACCGGCCAAGTGCGAGTTGGACTCGCGCACGCAGGGTTCCGTACCATTATTTATGAAAAAAGTACAATAGGAATGGTCAAGTGTGAGTTACTTAAGTTGCACATTATTTCTAATAGATGGCGCTACTAATATTCAATTTTGCAATTAATATAAATCGACAGCCTTAATAATTTATTTTTTCAAATTTTTAGTATTTGTTGTTATAGCGGCAACGGATATACATCATTTGTGAAATTTTCAGCATTCTAGCTATCACGGTTAATGAGATACAGCCTGGAGACAGACAGACAGACAGACAGACAGACAGACCGACAGACAGACAGACAGACAGACAGCGAAGTCTTAGTAATAGGGTCCCGTTTTACCCTTTGGGTACGGAACCCTAAAAAAGTAAAACAACTTTCTAACGTACGTAATAAACTATTCTATTTTCACAGTGCTTAAGAAGGTAGCAATAACTTATTGTAATTAATTTGAATTTATTTGAATATCATCATTATCAAATTATTGCCGTTCACAGCTGAACGGAGACTATACATGAATATTAAAACAAAATAGTAAAATATATTGTAGCCTGTGGAGATACTTACGACCTTTAGATGTAATTTTTAATAGATAATAGAGTATCTGCAGTTACACCTACAGTGTTTTCAATATTACTGTCAGTGCCTTGATTTTTTAGGGTTCCGTACCCAAAAGGGTTAAACGGGACCCTATTACTAAGACTTCGTTGTCTGTCTGTCTCCTGGCTGTATTTCATAAACCGCGATAGCTAGAAAGCTGAAATTTTCACAAAGAATGTATTTTCCTTGCCGCTATAACAATAAATACTAAAAATTAAAAAAAAAACCATACAATCCCATACAATAAACGTCTGAAACCGCAATATTTGTATGAAAAACAAAGTTATAATTTGCGGTTTATAAAAATCTTTGTACTTTTGCTAGTTGTAGGTAACAGATACGTTATTTTTTCATAGATAAAGGTACGGAACCCTTCGCGTTTACTTTTAGTTTAACTACCAACTCAGCGTTAGGAAACTGTATTTGAGAAAATACACAAACATCACGAAAAGATCTACATGAAACACGTTCTTAATCGGAAATCAGAGATGCAAAGGTTTACAGAGATTTTCTTCAATTTGATAACTTTTGTATATCTTTGTATATCCTATATTTATTTTTGCGAGTTTACGAAACTTTTTCCTCATTTATTTCGGAATAAATGTGTAACTTTTCCGCCCCGTTTTTTCAATTAAAAAACACACTGTGTCGGTGAATCCTGTATACATACATATGTACCTGTATTGTGTACTACCACAACATATGGCTGTAAAATGTACGCGAGTTGGGTAATAAATCCATTTTTTTTACATTGTTACGAAGGTTGGTGTTATTTTTATTTCTTCATATTTTAAACCTTTACATTATCTATTACAATCCTTTTATAAATTCAACCCTTCATAATTTCAAGGTTTACTGACAGACTTGAACCCTTGTTTTAGGTTTATGTTTTGTATTTTTATTGCATTTAGTATTTAAATGACCTAAAAATATATGAAGAGCAACATTACAAAAGTATTGCCCTGGACTTATACGTTGGCATTTTATTATTACCTACCCCGTGAACTTATACGTTTAATTAATTATAACATGCATAAAATGGTGTTAATTTATTTGTATTAAAAGTTATGTATTATTACGTACTTAACACTTAATCGCAGCTGTTATGTAAGTGTATGTCTAATTCATTGATACAATGATAATTAATTTTACAGCTTTAGAACTTTTTTGGTCATATTCAGACGAATTATAATACCTATCTATTTGAATGAGAAAAGGTTAGCCACTGAGCGCCCCGAGTTTACGCATGAAAAGTCAAGTACCTACACAGAGTTGACTTCTGTGCATATGAACGGTCGGTAATAAATCGGTTTTCTGATAAAATGCAAATTCTCTCATCAAAATGGTTCTTGCTCTTTTGTTATCTAAATCTAANAACACTCTGTCGTGCTCCTCTTAGTGTAGGAGAGGTGAGTAGCGAGTACTTATTGATGATTTCCTTCCAAAAAAACAGAAACTTAATGTGTACGTTTGAACTATTGTCAAATCGGTTGATGATGGTGTGTCTATAGTTAGACTCCATGGCCTATTAAAAATCCTTTAGATAAAGATAAAGTGTATATTAAAGATTAGAAGATGTATATTAACTGTGTTTAAAGAGATTATAGTGGCGACATATTCCTTATAATGCATTTGCGTATTTAGATGACATACTATTACTTTGTCGAAGCAATTTTAATAATTACTCGGATCGGACAACTAATTGAGACAAGCCCCATCGTTTTTATGATTCTTCACGTAAAGGCGTTTCTAATGATGTATCACACATTACTGTTGGAGGTGGTACCAAATCCCATACAACTTGCCCATTGTCCTTTGTTCCATGATTTGTGAAAACGATAAAATCTATATTATTATCCGCATTCACAGACGGGTAAGTCTCAGGCGCTTTTCTTTTGTAAGTATTACAATAGCACTAGCCTATTAATAGTATTTCTAGTTTATTCTGGATTATAAATAGCAGTGTAGCAAACCATGAACATTTATATTAACTTATGCCAAATATAGTTGAGTGAAAAGTGGGCGGGCTTTTATTGGATTGCGTCAGATTTCAGATCAGATGTCAGATCGAACTTTATCAATTACATTATTTTAATATGTTGTATTGCCCGATAAGATTTTATAGGATAAAATGAAGTGTGTAAGTAGGTATAATTTATTAGTTATTTTTAATGCCCAGTTTTTTACTGTACCTATGTTTTTTTAATATACCTAAGTATGTCATTTTTAGAAACCTCGCTCACGTGCGGCAAATTTTTTGAATCCGGAAAGATCAAATAAATGACAAACGAATTTGGATGATGTAATTAAAATTGAGGGACTGACAATTATCTAACAAGTGTCATCCAAGGCCGATTGCCGGCCACGGCGGCTGTTCTCATATAAGGAGATCAGCCAGCTGTGCAGGACATAAATATTATAGTGCACAAGCAATTGTGCAGACACAGGTGCACTCTCTATAACCTCACACTCATAGCCCGATGGGACGGAAAATCCGACACGACCGGAAGGAGATCAGGCGCAGGACCGACATTAACGTGCTCTCCGATGCACGGATGTATCAATCACCGAATTCCAACTCCGGGCTGCTTTGTGAAAATTTCAAAAACTCACAAAACGATTTCGGCCCGACGAGGCATCTAAATGATTACTTCGACGCGTTCGGTTGGTAAAGTCGGATAATTATTCGCGGCCTCGCTTTCGATTCCGATAAATGTGTGTTCACCATTTGACAAATGTTCATTCTATTCCATTCACACATTTTTCAGCACTCAGTGAGCATCCAAGCTAGCGCTTCAACTTTATCTACATCTGTAAAACACGTAACTTTTTTAATGCAACAAGGTTACTTTGTTAATTGCGAGTCCATGTTTAATTCGCCCGATAGTTTGTATACGGCTGGCTATACAATTTCCGCGAACACTGAGTGCTGTATAAGGTGCTTAAACATTTCCCAATCAAGGAATCTATGCAAAAACCAATAGGTAGGGTAGAGTACCGCTAATGGAGTGTTCGTTCAAATAAGTTTAATGAGTCACTTACCGACAAGGCGATATATAATTATACAGCCGTGCATCGGAGAGCACGTTAACGTCGGTCCTATGCCTGATCTCTCTCCGGTCGTGACGGATTGCCTTCCCATCGGGTTATGAGAGTGAAGGAATAGGGAGTGCACCTGTGTCTGCGCAAATGCTTGTGCACTATAATATGTCCCGCGCAGCTGGCTGATCTCTTTATATGAGAACAGCCGCCGTGGCCGACAATCGGCTAGGTCAGCTATCAATAAATAAATAACGTTTTTTAATACTTAGTGCTAATTTAATTTCATACAATAATTTGAAATCATATCTATAATATCTGAAACAAATTAATAAAAAACTGGTCCCCAATAACAGTAGAAACAAACTAGTTTTTTTTTTTTTTAAATGACAAATGTAATGCAAAATAGCAATAAAACATAGTTTCCGGGTTTTTATCAATTCTTGGAGGTATTAAATGCATGCAAAAACCCGAAACATTAAGTTGTTTCTGGTTATGGAAATCACTATAAATATTTATATTTTTTGCTAGGTATCATTTTTTGTCTATTTGTAATCATAATTGATAAAAACTGATAATGCAAAAAGAATAACCCAAATAAATCTTAAATGATTTTTTACTTTTAAATCAGTAAATTTTCCAGTACTAGAAGTCCATTTATGGTCATTATTACAGTATTATGGTCATTATTACATTAAATAAATGTACAATTCTATTTAAATGATGTACGATATGGATATCTCGCTGTTTCTCCATCTCTCCTACTCATACCCGGGTAAAATAAGATAATATAATGTTCATCGGGAATAATGGAGCTTTCCAACGGTGATTTTTTTTTAAATGCTTCCTCTTTATAAATTGACATCGTTGTTAAAAATGTAATAACTTATATTTTTGTATTTTTTTCCGTTCTGTAGATATACCAAATGAATAAGGGGCCAATAGCAATGACCTTAGGACTTTACATTGCTTATTCTGAAGCTTATAGGATAATAACCTTACTTCTAAAATGTAGGTACCTAATCCTTTTTTAAACTCTCTTCCCAACGATAATTATATCCGTCGTCATCAAACCTGTCTGAGGTTCATATAAACCCTTCTATACTATAGTTAAAATCTCGCTGCAGACTCGGTCATAAATCATAATCGGAATAGGGATGTGCGCTATAGATGCGCGCGCGCAAGGCCATTATCGATAACGGAATCATTAAGGTTATCGCGTAAACATACTGCATTCATTAAGTATGCAGGATAACTATCATTATAGTTATCCTGCATACTTAATGAATCTCCTAAAAACACATTAGGACTCATTAGTCCTAATGTGTTTTTAGGAGATCTCTTCTCGTAAGAACACATTAGCAGTGATTTTATTTCTATCACCCATTTATAAATATACAAAACTATCGATATCACTCATCGACTGCAGTGATGCACAGGACTACGTGTGGGCGTGGCCTGCCTATAAGGCCCGTGAGTGGGAAAGAGAGCGAAACACTCGAATGATTTATGACCGAGTCTGCAGCGAGATTTTAACTATACTATAATACCACAAATTCAAAAGAAATTGCCTGTCTGCCTCTCTACTTTCGCTCCAAAACTACTGATAAAATTTAAATTCGGTACACGGGTACTTGAGCCTAAGAGAGGACTTAGGGTCATGGCATATTGTACCGGCACAGCTCCAACCCGGTAAATAACGTGTCATTTAAATTTGAACATTAAATCGTATGACGTATGATGTATTTCATAACAACGTGAGTTGTTAGATAGGAAACCGCGCGCTGACAGCCCGCCGTTGGCTTTTTTGTATTGACGTTATGAAATACATCATACGTCATACGATTTAATGTTCAAATTTAAATGACACGTTATTTACCGGGTTGGAGCTGTGCCGGTACAATATGCCATGACCCTAAGTCCTCTCTTAGGCTCAAGTACCCGTGTACCGAATTTAAATTTTATCAGTAGTTTTGGAGCGAAAGTAGAGAGGCAGACAGGCAATTTCTTTTGAATTTGTGGTATTATAGTATAGTTAAAATCTCGCTGCAGACTCGGTCATAAATCATTCGAGTGTTTCGCTCTCTTTCCCACTCACGGGCCTTATAGGCAGGCCACGCCCACACGTAGTCCTGTGCATCACTGCAGTCGATGAGTGATATCGATAGTTTTGTATATTTATAAATGGGTGATAGAAATAAAATCACTGCTAATGTGTTCTTACGAGAAGAGATCTCCTAAAAACACATTAGGACTAATGAGTCCTAATGTGTTTTTAGGAGATTCATTAAGTATGCAGGATAACTATAATGATAGTTATCCTGCATACTTAATGAATGCAGTATGTTTACGCGATAACCTTAATGATTCCGTTATCGATAATGGCCTTGCGCGCGCGCATCTATAGCGCACATCCCTATTCCGATTATGATTTATGACCGAGTCTGCAGCGAGATTTTAACTATAGTATAGAAGGGTTTATATGAACCTCAGACAGGTTTGATGACGACGGATATAATTATCGTTGGGAAGAGAGTTTAAAAAAGGATTAGGTACCTACATTTTAGAAGTAAGGTTATTATCCTATAAGCTTCAGAATAAGCAATGTAAAGTCCTAAGGTCATTGCTATTGGCCCCTTATTCATTTGGTATATCTACAGAACGGAAAAAAATACAAAAATATAAGTTATTACATTTTTAACAACGATGTCAATTTATAAAGAGGAAGCATTTAAAAAAAAATCACCGTTGGAAAGCTCCATTATTCCCGATGAACATTATATTATCTTATTTTACCCGGGTATGAGTAGGAGAGATGGAGAAACAGCGAGATATCCATATCGTACATCATTTAAATAGAATTGTACATTTATTTAATGTAATAATGACCATAATACTGTAATAATGACCATAAATGGACTTCTAGTACTGGAAAATTTACTGATTTAAAAGTAAAAAATCATTTAAGATTTATTTGGGTTATTCTTTTTGCATTATCAGTTTTTATCAATTATGATTACAAATAGACAAAAAATGATACCTAGCAAAAAATATAAATATTTATAGTGATTTCCATAACCAGAAACAACTTAATGTTTCGGGTTTTTGCATGCATTTAATACCTCCAAGAATTGATAAAAACCCGGAAACTATGTTTTATTGCTATTTTGCATTACATTTGTCATTTAAAAAAAAAAAAAACTAGTTTGTTTCTACTGTTATTGGGGACCAGTTTTTTATTAATTTGTTTCAGATATTATAGATATGATTTCAAATTATTGTATGAAATTAAATTAGCACTAAGTATTAAAAAACGTTATTTATTTATTGATAGCTGACCTAGCCGATTGTCGGCCACGGCGGCTGTTCTCATATAAAGAGATCAGCCAGCTGCGCGGGACATATTATAGTGCACAAGCATTTGCGCAGACACAGGTGCACTCCCTATTCTCTCACTCTCATAACCCGATGGGAAGGCAATCCGTCACGACCGGAGAGAGATCAGGCATAGGACCGACGTTAACGTGCTCTCCGATGCACGGCTGTATAATTATATATCGCCTTGTCGGTAAGTGACTCATTAAACTTATTTGAACGAACACTCCATTAGCGGTACTCTACCCTACCTATTGGTTTTTGCATAGATTCCTTGATTGGGAAATGTTTAAGCACCTTATACAGCACTCAGTGTTCGCGGAAATTGTATAGCCAGCCGTATACAAACTATCGGGCGAATTAAACATGGACTCGCAATTAACAAAGTAACCTTGTTGCATTAAAAAAGTTACGTGTTTTACAGATGTAGATAAAGTTGAAGCGCTAGCTTGGATGCTCACTGAGTGCTGAAAAATGTGTGAATGGAATAGAATGAACATTTGTCAAATGGTGAACACACATTTATCGGAATCGAAAGCGAGGCCGCGAATAATTATCCGACTTTACCAACCGAACGCGTCGAAGTAATCATTTAGATGCCTCGTCGGGCCGAAATCGTTTTGTGAGTTTTTGAAATTTTCACAAAGCAGCCCGGAGTTGGAATTCGGTGATTGATACATCCGTGCATCGGAGAGCACGTTAATGTCGGTCCTGCGCCTGATCTCCTTCCGGTCGTGTCGGATTTTCCGTCCCATCGGGCTATGAGTGTGAGGTTATAGAGAGTGCACCTGTGTCTGCACAATTGCTTGTGCACTATAATATTTATGTCCTGCACAGCTGGCTGATCTCCTTATATGAGAACAGCCGCCGTGGCCGGCAATCGGCCTTGGATGACACTTGTTAGATAATTGTCAGTCCCTCAATTTTAATTACATCATCCAAATTCGTTTGTCATTTATTTGATCTTTCCGGATTCAAAAAATTTGCCGCACGTGAGCGAGGTTTCTAAAAATGACATACTTAGGTATATTAAAAAAACATAGGTACAGTAAAAAACTGGGCATTAAAAATAACTAATAAATTATACCTACTTACACACTTCATTTTATCCTATAAAATCTTATCGGGCAATACAACATATTAAAATAATGTAATTGATAAAGTTCGATCTGACATCTGATCTGAAATCTGACGCAATCCAATAAAAGCCCGCCCACTTTTCACTCAACTATATTTGGCATAAGTTAATATAAATGTTCATGGTTTGCTACACTGCTATTTATAATCCAGAATAAACTAGAAATACTATTAATAGGCTAGTGCTATTGTAATACTTACAAAAGAAAAGCGCCTGAGACTTACCCGTCTGTGAATGCGGATAATAATATAGATTTTATCGTTTTCACAAATCATGGAACAAAGGACAATGGGCAAGTTGTATGGGATTTGGTACCACCTCCAACAGTAATGTGTGATACATCATTAGAAACGCCTTTACGTGAAGAATCATAAAAACGATGGGGCTTGTCTCAATTAGTTGTCCGATCCGAGTAATTATTAAAATTGCTTCGACAAAGTAATAGTATGTCATCTAAATACGCAAATGCATTATAAGGAATATGTCGCCACTATAATCTCTTTAAACACAGTTAATATACATCTTCTAATCTTTAATATACACTTTATCTTTATCTAAAGGATTTTTAATAGGCCATGGAGTCTAACTATAGACACACCATCATCAACCGATTTGACAATAGTTCAAACGTACACATTAAGTTTCTGTTTTTTTGGAAGGAAATCATCAATAAGTACTCGCTACTCACCTCTCCTACACTAAGAGGAGCACGACAGAGTGTTCGACTCTAAACATTTACATAATTGGTTTTAAACACTGAAAGGCTTTCATCAAATACATCCGGACAGTTGTGTATGAACTGCAAAGGTTTCCACAGTCTTTTTTAATAAATTCGGTAGGCAAATGTTCTAAAACGGACCCATTCCTGTTTTTTTTTTACTCATACCCGATATTATTCAATATTGTTAAACTTAAGAACTGCATCTATGTTGATGATTTAGTGGTCATGGCAAATTCTATTAGTCGATGTCACGCAAATTGGACAGGGATTTGAGACTAGTCGCCATAATAATATTTTTTGCCTTGCCAAGACCTACGCAATGGTACTACAATCAACACTGTTGGACGGGGGTACCAAAACGCCCATTGTCCTTTAATCTATTTAAAACTAGCTTTCACCAGCTGTTTTACTCGCGTCTTCCAGGATATATCCCACACCCGGATAAAAAAGTATCTATACGTTATTATCATAGATAAGCAATATTACTGCAAAGTTTTATTAAAATCCGTTGAGCTGTTTGCGAGTCAAGAAGTAACAAACATGCACAGCACACACACTCAGAAACTTTCGCTTGTATAATATTAGTTTGATTTTCATTTCTACAGTATCCAGACGCATTACGTATATTAGATTTCACATCAAACAGCGGAATAAAATTTCTATCTATTTGTTTTTCTGAACTTGCTTTAATTGCAATCTCACCCTCGAAAAAGCACCCGAGAACGGCTGTTTCGGTTACATAGCATAGAACGGATCGCAGGATAGTTCATTAAAAGAAAATATTTTATAATTACTTAGTTGGAATATAACCATGTTTACTCTTACAACAATCCATTTAGTTTGTACTAGAGTTGATTTTATTAAAATTGTGTTTTCCCGAGAGTATTTTTCCTGGTTTTTAGAGATCTATAATAGTAAAGATATTTACATTATTTTGCCCTATCTGGCTGTAATTACCGTTGGATGTTTAACCGGAGTAAGAAAAAGTAGCCTCTGTGGTTTTTACATTGAAACATTTTTCTTTCTGTTCTGGGTCGCAATTAAAGTGTGTATTTTAGTACATGAGCATTTAAAAGAAAAACGTCTTAAACTGTTTGTAAGAATTACGCATTTTTTCTTACTCGTGAATATTGTGAATTACTTAATTTAAGTTTGTTCCATGCATATATGTTTTGACATCATAACAAAGTGACCATATAAAAATAATTATGCACATGTTGACTACAGTTCTAGATGTCTTACAAAGAACACGAAGGCTGAGTTAAGAGGGAATTTCCTGTGTGCGACCTTCGTGATAAATAACAATGTAATGATATAGGAATTCATACCAATAATTTGCTTATAAACAAGTTATCATTACGCGTTTTATCTTTACACGTTTATTCACCGATACACCAGCGTGTGCTGTCTATACGTATTGATTTGAGCTCAATTGATTTCAGCTCAATTGATTTCAGCTCAATTGATTTCAGCTAAATGGAACGACTAGTACGTGATATGTCTATCACTAGAACAGAATATGAGGGTATTTTCAGCTGTGCGATTAAGGGCGATTTCAGACTGGCGCATTTTCAGCGCAGATAATACTATTTTGGCACACCTGCACACACGTAGATAAGTACTCCTAAAAACTGTCGTGCGAACAATGGATTATTTCGCTGTGTTCGTTTGAACCTGAGTGGTGAGGTGTTAAGGATACCATGTCGTGTCGCATAGCTCGACTGCCGTGCCACGGGTCTCGGGTTCGATTCCCGGGCCAGGCCGAAATCGCTTTGTGGGTTTTAGAAGCTTTCACAAAAAGCAGCCTGGAGTTTGGAAGTTGGCGGTGTTACACCCCCGTGCCTGGGAGGGCACGTAAAGCCGTCGTCCTCGATTACCTACTCAGTAGCAGTCGTAGTTATAATACCACGTCAGAGGCCGTCAGGCGGATTTGAGAAAACTCTGACACTAGGGCTTGTCAGGTGATTAAACCTGCAGCTCACTCGATAAGAAGAAGAAGATTTTACTGCAAAATGTGCAAGCCGACTTTCTGCCTTTTTTATTAGTTACGTCGAAAAGTTTCGTTATACAACCAGTTATGAAGTTGAATAGTGAATAATTAATTTTATCCTTTCTCGTGTTAATAGTTTTTATTTGCTTCTCGAAAGGTTAAATGTGATCGTGAGTAGGTGCTTACATGTGAAATTATCGTGTTACAGCGTTGATGTGACACTTTTCAAACTGTTGACATAACAATATGTGTTGTTATGAACTTAGATGCATAAATAACTGAGCTGAGTTACGCTACTGTGGAGATTATTAATGTTATAAAAGAATACCTAATTGGCTACGGCAATTTTAATCACAACCAATGTTTTTTGTATGATTTAAATATTTTATAAGGACTTATCTAAAAAAAATATTATTCCCTGTCTATATAAATACTATTTAAAGTTATTTACAAATAAACATAAAGCCCACTACAGTTGGTTTTAAGGTTATTCTTGTATTATGTTTATTTTTCAATATTCCATATTATCAAACAAAAATCAAAATATGTGAACAAAAACATAAGTTCAAAGAAATTTCGTAATCCTGTTCAAATATTAACGTGTATTTAGTAAAATTTTGTTCGTATATTCGGACGCGTTTGTGAACCCTCACCTCTCACTCAGCTAGCCGAAAACGAGTGGAAATATTCCAACTTTTATAGAGCGAATCCCGAATCGACTGAGTGTTACGTAATCAAATTACACGTTTCAGAATTCTCCGTAACAGCCGGTATTTTCGAAATATGGTTAAAAATTTAAAATTTCGAATTATGCCGCATTATAGTATAAAATATTACTCCCAAGCATTTTATTGATCATAAAAACTCAACAGCTATGTTAAAGGACATTCCGATGCGAGGCCGAGATCGGTTCCTTCTACAAACCTTGCATACTCATTATAGAAATACTGTAGCAAAGTGGCGTGAACTGTGTATTTATAGAAAATATTTTTTTGTAAATTAATTACTTGTGTAGTAAGATAAAATTTAAATACAATATCAGATCGCTATTCAACGGAATTAATATAATTTTGTTATATATCAGGGGGCACGGCAGTGCCCCCGCCAAGTCAAGCAGAAAAAAGCGGCACGGCCGTA
>NWSH02000008.1:9822011-9851273 GCA_002382865.2 Heliothis virescens
CTGTAGTGAAAAGTTTGGGAACCTCTTCTTCAATCTTTCCCCGGTGGGGTAAGATTGAAATATACAAAACAAATAATTCGTTTTATCTTTGTTATGCCAAGGCATTTTGACACTACTGGTAGTTCCGAGTATTCTAGGCACTTCAAAATAAAGACTAGTGAGCATCAACAGCGTCAGATATTCATTTGAACGATTTTAGAAACTATTTCGGTCTTTCCCCATCACCTTTTTGTCTTTCCCCTAGACATATTTTCGTAATAACAACATTTAACTTATTTTTTTTTCTGCTTTCGAATAGATTTAATAGGAAGGTATTAATATGATACAAAAATATATTCTTTGCTCTTTACTCATGACAAAAACATTTTAGAATACGCTTATATGTACGGTTCTACACGTCTTCAAACACAACACTGCTCATCTCATTGAAAAACCGTTTCGTCTTGCCCCTATCGACCTTACGCTATTTTAGAAAAAAAAAACATCGTTTCAATTTTAATTTGTTAAACTGTCAATTATTAATGGGACTCTACTCTCTTAAGAAAGCTGTAAGCAAAATATTTTGTGCACGAATCGGTTAAGCAGTTCCAAAAACCAAGGAATCCGAAAACTAATACATTATTCTACTAACCTCTAATTAACAAGACCTACTAAACTATTTAAATTAAACAATGTCAAGCGGTACGTCACTGATTGATAAATATGTACCTACACTTTTGTTATTAAAAAATGACAAAAAAAATCTTACAATACATTAAAATTACTATTTCGTTGTATTTATTATTATTAACCTGAGTGTGACTATGATAATATCAATTTTATGTCAATGAATTTATCTGGTAGTCGTTTCCTTATTCTATATTCGTTGAAATCAGCTCTTTCACACTAGCCGATTTTCCGCTCGGTTTTTCCGAGCGACATCCCTCAGGTCGTAGGCATGGCAAATAATTGACCACTGCCGCTTGGAATGTGTCTCGCGTTTACGCTTGGTTTTATAACGAGCGACAAAAACCCATAGGTAGTAGTAGTAAAGATTTTTAGATTAGGTCTTGAGTATGGATAAAGGAAGGTAACGACACAAAGAAACGATATATGAATGACGGTGTACACACGACAGCAGGTCAACCTACCCGAATCTGTCAAATTTTACCAATCGAATATTAACCTTCCATTATTGTGATAAGGTTGAAAATCAATTGAAGAATTTTGTCAGATTGTGGTAAGTTGATGTGCTGTCGTCTGTACATTGTTAGAAAAATACTTATCAGATTACTACAGCTAAAGAAGTGTGGAACCGATCTTGTAGCTTTAACATGTTATTTTTGGATAAGAGCCCGCTGCAGACTAAACTATCGGCCGATAGTAGGTTTACAATTTATTTGAATGGTAATGGTGAATTCAAACAAACTTTAAAGTCAGTATGGTACCGGCCGGATACTTATAATCGTTGCAATGTGCGTACTACAATTTATTTCCATATTGGTTTATGAGCCCGATTAAACTATCAGCCGTGGACCGTTTGTAGTGTATGGGCGCACTAAAATTGTGCAGTTTCCTATCAAAGGATTAATTATAACCATAGCTAGCTAGATAGATAGATACTGGTACCTATAAAGTTATCAAATACCTGAATGGATACATGTTATATGAATGTCAAAGATTAAAATACTCACTGGTAAAATGTCAATGTTTAAAGAATCGAAAATTTAAACATTAAACGACCATAATCGAATAAATGTCGAATGGTAAGATACCCTAACGTATATCTAGGAGATATCTAATTATCTAAAAATAAATACATTGAATTGAATTTGTCTAAATATCAAATGTCCTAAATATCAATTTTTATTTCATGACACTTTTTGCATAGGTCTATTTATTCCTTTGTAAATTAGCTCACTCTCCGATAACTGTACGATAGGGTTTCAATAAGTCGCCAGTTGGCAAAGCGTAGAACAACTTTAGCTAACATTCGGTAATATCTGCGAATGAAGCGAGTTTGCGACTAAAGGCACCGTGACTTGTATGCCGTCGGTTCTGGTTATTTTCGATGTCTTTTTTTCCGTAGGTTTTGCGACGTTTGACAATCAAATATGTATACGATCTATGAATTACTCTAGAATGAATAGCACTGGCATGAAATCCATAGATCCATATAGATATATAGGTACCCTTATTCCTGTTAGAAGTCATAAAAACAACAGAAGTTGGGTACATATTTCAATGTTTTTGGTACACGCTATTTATCATCTTTGCTGATACGAACACGATTGATATTCAATTATCAGTAGGTACATTGCTCATAAATGGACGTGCTCTTTACCGTGAAAGAGTTATTAATTTGTTTAATTCATTTCATCGTCGCATAATGAGCTTAAGCTCAATGAATGCTTCATTATGAACAAGTATTCTTTCGCCAATAAGTATAACGTGAATCGCGTATGATAAACAAGGAGGTACGGTCTTTGCCCGTGATTGTATACTCGTATCTTATAAAATTATATTAGAAAATATTATAAGCAATATATATGTTGCAGTCAGAACTCTTCACCAGTCAAAGGTACTATTGACTTGCAAAATCAGTTAAAAGTACTTTTGACTAAATAGGTTGGTTAAAACTGATTTTGACTGAAAATTATTGGTCATTAGTACTTTTGACTGCAATTTTGCAGTTAAAAGTTATTTTGACTGACGCTCTTGGTCAAAAGTAGTTTTAACTGAAATAAAGCATCAGTCAAAAGTGCTATTAACTCGTTAGATGCGAATAAATTAATTATAATTTTATTTAATATGATCTAAATTAAAAAGTTCTAAGTATTATGTTGAATAATGTGTATTATGTTGAATAATGTGTATTATTCCGTATGTTTATTTATTGCTATAAAATAAATGTCTTAAAACATCGTTAAAAGTCAGGTTTTAATGGGGCCGTGATAGAAACCATGCTTGCTGCATGATGCATGCTTGCTTGCATGTTACTAACTAGTAATATCAAAGTTTATATGTGCGTTTGTCGTTTTTTTTTATCGACCACCTTAACTTTTTAAGAGTTTTAACTGATACAACCTGTCAAAACTGCTTTTGACGGAATCTCTTGGTCAAAAGTATTTTTGACCAACTCCATTGGGAAAAGTACTTTTGACTGTTATTTTAGTCAAAAGTATTATTGACTAAAGCTTACCGGTCAAAAGTATTTTTGACTGATTTTGCTAGTCAATAGTACTTTTGACTGGTTAAGAGTTTTGACTGCTACATATACATTAGTTTACAAATCTTGCATCCGTTTTGTTGTTTGAAGTATCAAAATTATTGTTTATCGTATCGACTAATACATAAAATATGAAAATATTACATAAGGATCAAATTTATTTTCTGCAATGAAAAAGATATAACGTAATAGCATAATCGGTTAAGAAAGTATAGCTAAATAATCATTTTCCCATAATGCCTTAAGAGAGTTTCTACTGCCCCAGAGTAAAAGGAGCTACAAGTGGACTCTTTATTCTGTCAGTCATAGTCAGGTGGGACGGCAAATCGACATGACCGGTCGCAATTTAAGGCCAGTGCTTTGAAGTGCTCTTAGAATCAACATTTGAAAGGAATTTTCTAATGTTAAGAAACCACCCATCCAGAGATCGATTACAGTGAACCATTCAGTAGAAATAAACTAACATGTTTTTAGACCCCAAAATAGAAAATCATTGGAATTTTCAACTGAATGAATTCAGCGAATTTCATGAATTTCCAGAACAATAATATGTTACTATGTGAATAGATTATTATTTCAACATTGAAATTCACTTGAAAGCTTTATAATGACAGATGAACTAAGCACTGAATGCAGCTTGGCACTATATGAAATGACTCGATTCTTTATTTTTGAGTGATGTAAAAAGTCAGTTGTACTGTATAGTTTTCTTAATTTTTGGTATTGCTAAGTTATTATCATTACGAAGATAAAGATTTATTCATTAAATCAACAATTAGCAAAGCATTTTCTCAATAGAGATAGTCCCAGGTCCATAGAAGACTCCCGTTGTGGGTCATTCCTATATCGATCTTAATAGAACTATGAAACTGAAGAAATAAATTCATATTTTTTAAGGAAACTGTTTTTCTTAAATTTAATCTATATTAGAAAAATCTACACATTATTCTTTAAATCGAAACCTACAGTTATACTTAAGCCACAAGTGATTTTTTTCAAAATGATTTACGATGTTATAACTAAGAAATCGTTTATGATATGAATCGATTATTATCATGATCGCCTGTTTACTACAATACTATTAAACTTCAGAATGTACCTCTTATTAATTATTAACCGGTGCATTGATGTGAAAAAAAAGTTTTTCAAGTTCATAGACGCGAAAAGGGCGGTTCTAAGAAATAAATACATAATTAAATTAAAAGTATCCCAAGGTCATTAACTAAGATTGCAACAACAAGCTTTGTTCTGCAATTATTCAGTTAAACAAGTTCGAAAATCAAGGAAAATTTTAATTAATCTCTATTGTCTTGTTGAATGTCACCTTGAGTATTTCTCACTAAGAATTAAGTAAACAAGCAGTTTTAAAATTTTATATCGGCTTACTAGTATTATAAATCAACACTATATAAAGGATGTTTTAAGTATTTTTCGAAAATTAGGTATAGTTCATTGAACTAAACGCTCAAATATTAGAAGTTCAAACTAATATCAAAAGATTCGTTGATCTTATTTCAACATTAGCGCACTTATTAATAACTGAGAAAAGAGGGTACTAACCTAACCTAATTTTTCTATCACTTAAATATCCAGGCAAAATACCGCAAGTCTATGATCTAATCTGATAATTCCAATGTAAGGAAAATGTTGGGAGCTGACAAGTATCTCTACATCATCATCATCATCATCATTTCAGCCATAGGACGTCCACTGCTGAACATAGGCCTCCCCCATTGATTTCCAAAAAGACCGGTTGGAGGCGGCCTGCATCCAGCGCCTACCTGCAATCTTTACAAGGTCGTCTGACCATCTCGTTGGCGGCCGTCCTACGCTGCGTTTACCAGTCCGTGGTCTCCACTCGAGCACTTTTCGGCCCCATCGGCCATCGCTTCTTCGGGCTATATGGCCGGCCCACTGCCACTTCAACGAACTTATCCGCTGGGCTATGTCGGTGGCTTTAGTTCTTCTACGGATTTCCTCATTTCTGATGCGGTCTCGTAGAGAAACTCCAAGCATAGCCCTTTCCATAGCTCGTTGAGTGACTTTAAGCTTTGTAATTAGGCCTATAGTAAAAGACCACGTTTCAGAGCCGTATGTCATCACTGGTACTGTTCTCTGTATGTTATCTCTAAAGTACTGTTACAATTGCTTGGCTGTTTCTACAGGCCATATAATTTTATCTTTTTGGTCTATAGATTATAACGTTTAGATATGAAGTGTTGAAATTTTCAGGCCAGTACTGATTTGTCATTACAGATAATTTATTATTTGCAAATTATGCATGACTTTTTACGCCTCCAAAAAGCCCCTGCATTTCAGTTAAATGAACTGTTAATTCATTTGTAAAATGTAAGTTAAATGTGGAAACGTTGTTGATTATACATTTATAAATTCACATAAGTAATATTGTAGCTGTAACCCTGAACGAACAATTGTTTGCTTTCCACAATAAATACAACAAAATAAAATTACCAGTACGTTACATAACTAGCCAAACTTGTAATTTTTCAATTCCATTAATTAGCCTAATTTCAATAAACGATATTTGACTTTGACTTTAATTGCGCCAAAAATACGCCAAGCTGTATAGTGCCACCGCGTGTTTTATGCACTTGGCAGCTGTCAGTTTTTCGAGGGATATGTACTGATTGACAGCAACTGTTAGCTTTACAAAAAAACGGTCAGGTAACCTTTTGATATTTCTGTAAAGCCGCTACAAAAGTGTTTTCTTACAGTAACCCCGAAATGGTGCTGCTTGGCTAAATGGCTACTAGGTACGCTTACAGTACTTAGGAATATATTGTGGACCCCGCAATTGAATAACCACTCTTACAAGGACTCTTCGAACAGCTTTTGGGGGACGTTTCTTTTGTTAAAATTAAATTGGTAAACATTTTCAATTTAACCTTGTTTAGACCTACGTCCCGGAGTGTGGACATAGATTGACATTCGCAGTGAAAGCGAAGTGAGGTGTTGAGAATTTGAAAAAATGTTGACAAAAACCAACCTCTGTTCTTTCTGGAGTCCTCTATGTACCAGGGTCTCGGTAACTTGCTCGAAGAGTCCCGTATACTAGAATCGTGATTTATGTATTTCTTTCATAAATTATGTTTTTCTCAGCTGAAAATCGATTGAGCCTTTCCGAATTATTGTTATTATTCAGAAATATATTAATTCTGTGAAATCATTTTATTAATTATCTTTCTGTTATCCATTTAGATGAAGACTAGGATTACGCATGTTACATAATTAATATACTAAATAATTTAACGCAAAATTTTAAAGCATAATTCTTTACATTTTAATTATACCTAATGATCGCTGAACACGCATAATATCACACTTACCTATGTAAATGTAGTCATTAATCTGACCCCTCACTTAATGTGTATGTGTATTGCTGATAGTGCAGCTAACTTGCCAACTCGTTTCTATGAATGGTCTTAACATTAAGCAAAGGTATTTGCGATAACAATTCGACGTATCAAATATCATTAGACAAGTTTTTGCAAAGGCGACCTTATTAAAACGTCCTCACGTATACCATATATTTTTTTGCTTCGCAATAATAAAATAAGTGTGCATTTAATTTCAAATGATTTGAATGTGCATATTTTGGACTTAATTAGATAAGTCGCAGTCTACGTTTTTAATGTCAAAATTGTTCGTGCTCTATGTAAAGTCCCACTACTTGAACAATTGAACAAGACAGAAATTGAATGAATATCGAAACGTACGATATTTAAAATGGATTAGACAGCATTATTAATGATACTAATTGGTAATTAAGATAAGAAGAGGTTTTGTGTTATGGAAAGGACGTGCAACAGACATCTGGTCTAATTTTGTTGTTTGGAAACTCCAAGCAAGATGATCATGGAGTGATAAATTTATTGTAGAATAAACTACTTATTGTATTATTTGTGACATTTATGGATTCAAATTTCCAAATGTCGTTTAGCGGGTAAAACTTAAAATGCTTTTTATTTTTAGGTTTCTAACAGGCCACTCGTAGAAATTGTATTAATTCGGCTGATAAATAAAAACAACTTAATATTCTTTTTTTTTGTTTAAAACAGGTTTCTTTTTAAAGGAAACGATGGTAGACAACATACTGTTTACATTAATATTTAAATTAAAGCGAGTATATGTTAGCTTATCGTGGTTTAGAATCAATAATAATTAATTATTTTTTAACAATTAAACAAACAAGAAGCGTCATTATTATACAGTAATCATCGCCATACCGTACAGGGCATTGTTAGGGAAAGTATGAATATTGTCATTTAACTGATTGTGAGAAGAATTATTTTTTGCAAACAAAATAAATCAACATACTGTCTATTTGTAATTAGATGACACGATTAAAAAAAAGTTTCACAGAATGAAAGTTTACCTAAAATATTTTGTGGAAGAGAGGTAATTTTTTGTCAAATAATAACTGGCTTGAAAAGTAAACTAAAAAAACTCACCACGGTATAAGAAAAATCAAAGTTGATGATTTTCACAAGTTCAATTCAAACACATGTTGTAAACTCAAACCATGAACTTCACCAATTAGCAAGTTTTTATTTGAAACTTCACTTGACAAAGTTCGCGACTCGAGAGGCGGGAGACTCGCCGCGCGCGTCTGGACTTCGCCGAACAAGCCAGATGACTAAACTGGCACCGCCGCTTATTTCCGCCATAAACTGAACGCTCGTGAAAACAATAATTACTTACAAGTTTTCCCATAACACGGCGGAAAACTGGCCATGGTTGTTTTCATATAACTTATAGGTTGACAAAGAAAAACATTATTAGGTCGATGATGCTAGTAAGTTGATTTTGAAAAGAAACTTCGTGGTGTAGTATTGCATTGTAAAAATGGGTAGGTTATCTATTTCTGAATATAGAAATCTGCATTTTTATTATGTCAAAATAGTCAATAGCTATTATAAATTTAAGTTTATTTTTTTCGATCATATTATAGTTTTGTGGTTTTTATAGGTATCAAGGAAGTTCAATTTATTGTTTTTTTGCAAGTGATTTATTTACGTATTTACATAATGCATTTTGTATTAAAACGTACCCATTTACATTTTTTTGTATCTTCATAATAAAATAAATGTAACCACATATATTAATAACAATAAGGTCCGTTATGATGACTATGTAGGTAATTTGCTATCGTATGAGATAATTCCGAGACCATTGGAATTAATCGCTTAGTTCCACAAAGGCAGATAATTTTCTAATAGGAAAATGAAACAATATACCTAATGTTTCCTGATCCACTAATCGGCTCCGGAGCCTCATATTTGCCCATGCCCATACTCTCTAATGAGGCGAAATAGAGAAGGAAAGCCAAACATGTGAGTAGGTAAATACGTAAACACGCTTTTGAAGAGTTATAAGCTTGCACGTGGTACTTATATCAACAGATAAATACCTACATTCAATCTGCTGCATCGGTGTTTACTCTGTTATTGTCTCAGACCCTCAGATACTTGAACAACTATAAACAGTCTATGTATAGCTTCCAGGGTACTGGAGCACTTTCTTTTTTGCAATCTATCTCGTAGCTCGGAGTTTAATCGCCATAAACTTGCAATAGAAAAAATACTATCAATAAAATTGCAATTTGTCGTTGCGTTTTTAGGGTTCCGTAGCCGAATGGCAAAAAACGGAACCCTTATAGATTCGTCATGTCTGTCTGTCTGTCTGTCTGTCTGTCTGTCTGTTGTCTGTCTGTCTCGTCCGTCCGTATGTCACAGCCACTTATTCCGAAACTATTAGGACTACACAGTTAAAACTTGGTATGTAGATGTATTATATAACCGTTTACGATTTTCGTACAAAAATAAAAAATAATAATATTAGGGGGGCTCCCATACATGAAACTGAAACTTAAATATTTTTTTTCATCAACCTATACATGTGGGTGTTATGGATAGGTCTAAAAAATGTACTGAGGTTTCTAAAACCACTTTTTCCTAAAGTCAATCATTTTAGCGTAAGACCACTCCCAAAGTGCCAAAATTGGTCCCCTCTAATTCTTAAACTACCAGAGTGAAAAATCTGAAAAAAATATATGTTATAGATCTCAATAAAAACTACCAACCAAAATTGGTTTGAACAAGATACAGTCAGTAGTTTTTGAGATATAGCACTTTTTCAGTGACCGCAAATTATAACTTTGTTATTCATATATTTGTATGAAAAACAATGATAATGGAACGGAACCCTTCGTGTGCGAGTCCGACTCGCACTTGGCCGGTTTTTTTCACGCAGGAATAAGCAGAAACTAAAGAAAACTTGTTACGTGTCCATGTAGTTTATCCTCTTACATTTTTAGATCTCTGTGGCACACTAGCGTTACCTCCTGGTTTTGCGTGGGTTTCCGTCCCGGGAATCGAACCCGAGACCTCGTGCACAGCAGTCGGCTATGCGACCACTAGACCAACGAGGCAGTTAAATGTAGCAGGTATACGAAACATAACCTTTGTTCTCATAAAAATACATGTTTTACCAGAATTCCTTATTTAATTCATACTTTAGTCTGCGTTAATTGACAATTAGGAAACCGGCCGCGTATTTATAAAGTTGTAGGAAGTCTCAGTTTAAATCCATTTCATTATGAAGCAGTTTTTAGCGTAATGTGTAATTTATTAATTTTTGAAAAATAATTCTATTTCAATTAAACATTTCGCGAGTTATGCTGAGTTTTGAATAAATAATTGAACTTTGTTAACCTTTTAACTTTGGCCTTGCGGCAGTATAGCGCCATTTGTTTTTGTTTTTCTTTTCACTTTTCAATATCGCGTTCTTTGAAATCTCTCTGGCTACCATCTCCCTAACAAAGCTTCATGAAAGATCTTAGAAAACATTTGTATTGTTTGTCCTTACGAGATTGCGCAAGTAAACACTGTGAACTAATTAAGTAATTAATGCAAGAATTTTTGAGAATTGGGAGTTTTCAGGTTGAGTTACGTACTTGCTAGCTAAGGTTAAATTATAATTTGCGCATTATTTTTAATCATTATATATCATTTGTAAGGGTTCCCTCACTAAAAGGTTTCAAAGGTAGGACGCATCTTCACCGGCTGTTTGTCTATTCGCTGTATTTCCTGAAACTGTAAAGATTTTCATTTTAAAACTGCGTCATTTTATTTCAGCATTAGAAATTGTAATGTATTTTAAACTACGATTAATATCCATTTAATAGTTGAATACTTATCTTTTAATATTTTGCCGNTTTTGTCCTATTTTGGGAAACAGAACGTGTTCCAGCAGACTTTAAAGTGTCTCGCATCTGTACATTGTACAAAAACAAGGGGGACCGTTCGGATTGCAACTCCTATCGCGGTATTTCACTACTATCAGTTCCTGGTAAAGTCTTCGCTAGAGTATTACTGAACCGTCTTATTACCTTGTCTGAAAATATTTTGCCAGAAACCCAGTTTGGCTTTCGACCTGACCGCGGAACCTGTGAGGCGATCTTTTCAATACGTCAACTACAAGAAAAAAGCAGAGAACAGGGACAACAACTATACCTATGCTTTATTAACCTTGAGAAGGCCTTCGACAGTGTGCCCCGAGAAGCTCTCTGGATAGTCCTGGAAAAGTTAGGATGCCCGGAAAAAATTGTAAGACTCCTGAGACTCCTGCATGATGGCATGGAATGCTGTGTTGCTATCGATGATGATCAGTCAAGCTTCTTTCCCGTTACCTGTGGGGTAAAGGATGTGTTCTCGCACCTACACTATTCGCGTTGTACTTTGCAGCAGTTGTCCGTGAAGCCTTACACTCTTCTTCCGACGGAGTTCGCATCCGTTTCCGTACGAACGGCAAACTTTTCAATTTAGCCAGATTTAAGGCCCGCACTAAAGTATCGTATGCACAGATTGTCGAGATCATGTATGCAGACGATCTATGTTTCGTAACGGAATCCCAAGTAAGCCTACAACTAATGATGACCAATTTTCACGTGGCCTGCCAAAAATTTGGGCTGAAAATCAATGTCAAGAAAACGGAAGTTATGTCTTTAGACAGTAACGGTCACGAGACACTGATCATAAAAGTCGGAGAAGACTCATTAAAGCAGGTTGATAAGTTCCGTTATCTGGGAAGCACAATAACATCCAAATGTGACCTAGATGCTGAAATCAACAGCAGAATCGGTGCTGCTGCGGCAGCATTTGGCAGGCTGGTCGCGAAGATCTTCCATTCCCACGACCTTAAACTGAGTACAAAAATATCGGTCTATATGGCGATAGTATTACCAAATATCCTGTACTCTGCTGAAACATGGACCGCGTACCGTCGGCATATTCGTACACTGGATCAATTCCACCTCAAATGCTTACGCAAAATACTTAAAATACGATGGTTCGATCGTGTACGGAACACCGAAGTTCTGCGGCGGGCCAATGTTGGTGGCATTGAGGCTTACCTCATGCGACGACAGCTACGATGGTGTGGTCACGTATCACGCATGGCGGAGGAGCGAGTGGCTAAACGCATCTTTTATTCAGAATTAAAGGAGGGCAAGAGAAAACAAGGCGGACAATTCCTTCGCTATAAAGATGTACTAAAACGTCACATGAAGAAATGTGACATTGACCCCTCGCAATGGGAAAGACTGGCAGCCAAAAGACCTGATTGGAGATCTCTGGTCAAGAACAAAAAGTTTTTGACTTTGAGGAGCGTAGTAGGATGGAGCTCGACTCTAGACGCGATGAACTGAAAACCCGACCACCTGCGGTGATCAGTTATAATTATAATAACGGTGTGCTCACATACCCGCAATGTGCGCGGACCTTCACAAAGAAGATAGGGTACTGTAGTCATGTGCGAGCACACCAGCGACAATTATCACTACGGAGTTGAAGCGGTCGCCGTGGCCGAAAACGGTCTGGAGTAATCAATCAATCAACTTATCTTTTCGTTGTCGCGTCACATGTGAATATTTATTTTAACGATAGGAAGAATATCGTTCTTATCAAGCTATCAGGTGACAAAAATGTAATAAAAAAGAAAATAAAATAAAAAGGAACATGTGAAAAAAATGGATATAAATTGCATGTTTTTGCAAAATGTAATTATTAATAAACTAGCTTCTGCCAGCGACTTCGTTCGCGGGCCATGTCGCTTGTGCCAGCTTGTGGGTCGTCATAATTTCTCCCGTTTTCCCAACATTTCCCTTCACTGCTCTGCTCCTATTGATTATAGCGTGATGAAAAGTATACTATAACCTGCTCAGGAGTACGAATAATAATTGTTCCAAGTTTCATCAAAATCCGTCCAGTAGTTTTTGTTTCTATAACGGTTATACAGACAGACAGACAGACAGACAGGCCGACAGACAGACAGACAGACAAAAATTCTACTGATAGTTATTTTGGAAATATATTTCATGTACAGAATTGACCTCTCTACAGATTTATTATAAGTAGTATAAATAATGTAATCTATTTTGTTCACGTACCTATTAACTATTAACACAATAAATCAGATAAGCTAGATTGTCTATTTATCAATCATACTTAAATATAAAAACATTAATAATAAAAACAGTACTTCACCAACAATAAAAAATTAAAACAACATTACTGACAGTTGAAATATAGAACGTAAACATAACAAATTAAAGAAATCAAGACACGAGGCAACTTAATGGCGTTGCCTGATTGACCTTTCAAAACTGTAGCATATACTTATTACGACATGTTTTGATCAATTACATTTACTTTGTTACATTTATAAGTCATCTTAACTTTATGGCCTGATATAAAATTGCATCTAGGTGGCAATTAAAGTTACGGCCTTAGAACTTTTAAGTGCAAATCTTACGCTATATCATTATTGTTTTTAAATTGTTCGTTTACTGTTTTGCTAGCTTCATTGGTCTGAAATCCTGAGTTATCAGGACATCTGTCTGCTAATTTGTCCCCTATCACAAAAAAAAGTTTACAACGTTTTCACACTAGTGGATTTTGTCATGCGTTTCAATAGCTTTGCTACGTGCGACTCACTCCGGCAAGTTACCCCACCACAGACACCGCACGTGTGCCCGGTACGAGTGTAGCTGCATCTCATATTTCCGTCCTCCGTGAGCTGCATGGATAATCGGCTAGTGTGTAAATTCTGTTAGACCTCTATAGTCCTAATTATTAAATGCGTTGAGACTTGGGGAAACCCTGGTCTGAGAGAGACTTGTAACATTATGCATGAAAGCGCACAGCCGCAATTTTACTGGTTTTACCTTACAATCAGTCAAGTGCTGACAAATTGTACAATTCTTCCAAATTTTTCACAGTAGGTACCTAACCATTTTAAAAGCTTTTATTTAACTAGCAATGTACTTAGTGTCTACGTATGAAAACTGTGCGGGTGAATCTTGCAATCTTTAACTGATTGAGCTGAAATTTTGTAGACATGCTCAGTTTGCATGACACAAATAAACGTGACGTCACTCTGGATCCTGTATGGCACCATATTCAAGATAAAAAACTTTATGGAAGGAATTAAAAATAAACATTTATCAATTATTTTGATGATGTTAGTTTTGGGATGTATAGGTTCTGCAAAACCTTAGAAATTACTTTTTAAGAAAGCACACGTACCTACATGGAAATGCATTAAAATAACTTCAATCTTTTTCGTATCCATTTACACCAGCACACCCAAATAACAACAATAGTTTCCAAGAACAACATGAAAATCTCCGTTCGGAAACAGAAGTAGTACTTCTCTATTTGAAGTAATATCTATTGCTGAGAACTTCGCTGACATGTATTTACGGAACAAGTTGGACCGAAAGCTACCAGAACTTTGATCATGGGTGATACGTTACATTACTGCACTCAATTGCACAGAGGTACTTCTACATTATTGCATTTTTGTAGTTTTAACGAATTTTATCGTCGTAAAGTAAAATTATATATTCGTCTTTTGATGCCGAGACAATCACTTGATTGGATGCGGGTGGAATCGCGGGAGACTGATATTTTATATTAGTTGCTTTGTATACCGAATTCCGATGACGGCGGCTAAATGTTTCAGTATGTAGCTGTATTCTCTATTCTCTCGTCACTTTAATGGGATAGCATAATGATCAGGCAGAATTTGTTCGCAAATGAAGTCGTCAAGACAGCACAAACGTGGATAGCGAACTTTTGATGTTTGTTTTGTTCGTTAATACCATGCAATTCTCTAAGGGTCGATTTATACTAGCGCAGAGTCGAAGCGCATCGAAGCGTCAAATTTTTTGCAACTAAAGCGAAGCCGCACGAATGCGCGCGTATTCGCACGAATGCGCGAATTTTTCGTCCGAGTCCATTGTGATTAACACCGACGCAGGCCAATTTCCGACTGATGACGCGTTGGTTCGCTATTGGGCGCGTGGATACACGAGAATGCGCGCGCACCAATCAGCGTTATTCGCGCGCAGACGCGCGAATTCCGACGAATGCGCGCGTCTTTTTAAATTCTCCGAAGTAATGTGTGCATTACGCTGTGGAGTTAAGGTTGAATTTATTATGTTCAGTTTTGGATAGACGCTTCGATGCGCTTCGATTCTGCGCTAGTATAAATCGACCCTAACTGAATCAGAGTTTTAATTACCTGGAAATAGTTTAAGTAAAAATTCATTAAAATTGTCAATGAAATCATTCCTCAGTGTAAATGTTACGAACATCGAAATAAATGAAATTCTTTCGCTGCCTTATTTTTAGTTCGATATTTTCAGTAATTAGCGACATATAAATACTGAGGTAATATACTGAAACCGCCATCCAAGTTTATGATAACGGATCATTGACTGCACATAAAATCGCGAAACTGGCACGCGTGTTGAATTATCGTGCCGAACATTGAGTTATCAGAAAGTCGAGTTTCGTTAATGTTTCAGTGCAGTTTTCAGGGTTTTTAATATTCACCACGAACAGACTAAAATATGCACGTATTTTTGTTTGAACGCTGCATTGAAAATTGTTGTTGTTTTCCCATTAACTTGTCTACGCGGATAGGGTATAGCGAGTTCAAAAGAGAAAAATATATAAACAATTACTTGATGATTTGATAACAGACAGGTGAAACTAGAAAAAATCTCCTAAAATAAAAACTAACGAGCCTATTTATGGAACCTTTTTACGGGATCAATTCCAAGCTATTTCGCATCAAACAAAAAAAGAATTACGTAAATCGGTTCAGAAACCTCGGAGAAATTGGTGTACATACATAAAAAATATACCGGCCGAACTGAGAACCTCCTCTTTTTTGTTGAAGTCGGGTAAAATAAGCAGCGTCAAGCGTCAAATGGCTAATGGCAAAATTTTGAGAAAATGGAAACGGCACCTTTTGTTGTTAAAATATAGTTACTTGATTATGAAGTTCCTATAGTTTTCAAGATTCAGAAGTTTTTTAATTTTAACCTTCGACTAATCGTCATTGAACTGCAACCTCACAAGTAATTGAACTGTCGGTGCATTTAAAATTATTCTAAAGTCGACTGGTACTACATCGTGTCTTAATTGCGATTCATTAACACACAATAGTGTTTAACTTGAATTCTCAGTTGATTCTTCGATCCGGCACACTGGTAATTAAATGTCAGTACGATAGTGAGATAATATTGGTATTCATCAGTCATGTGTTATTTTATTAACATAATTCAGGTTAATTGGTTTCTTTGATTGTGAACTTAATATGTTATTTCTTCACTTACAAGTAGTATTTGCATGTAGGTATTACCTATTTCGTATACACCGAGCATTTCTACAGTATCGTGAGAGCATACACGTAGATACTCAAACACTTGGAGTACGAATAAGGACAATGTATCGTATCTACATTCCATAAATGTATTTGTTCTGTTAGGGGAATGAACTCTCGATCCGCGATTAAACAATGATTATGTCAGACAATTAGCCTATAAGGCGTAATAGCTCGTCATCAGAATGCTTCCTTCGAAGTTCGGATGCCTACCGCACTTTACAAAATGCGGCGCGTACGGTGCGGGTAAATGTGCGAGGTTTCATATTATTGCATACAACGAAATCTAAAATGCGGCGCTTTCGGCGCGTGCGGCGCGTACGTTGCTGATAAATGTGCGATCAGCTTTACCAGTGCTGTCAGTACTGAATGTCGCGGTGCTGTCGCGTCAATGCGCGTGCGTGTGCGAGTGTGACGGTTACGAACGTTAGTAGGTAGCTTCCCAACTGTTCTATATTAATTTAAACTGTGGTTATATGTAATGTATGTATTGCAATATTTATTCAAAAGCAACAAAGTTGAAAGTTTAGAGTAATAGATTTAAAATACTACGTTTTTATATACTTTTTTTTTCTAAAATCGGCGCGGTACATGTAATTTGTTTCTGTTGGACAAGTAAGACAGATATAAATGGGGGGTGTCCGGACCCCCAAAACACCCCCCTTATATACGTCCGTGGACTAAGGCGTCTTTCCTCGAAGGTTCAACATTACTTCTAAATACCCACTTATTGTAAGACAGGTAGTCGTAACTGCCCTACTAGATTTCATATTTTCGTAATACATACCTAAGTATTAACAATTATAATGTTGTTGCGAAAACCGTTGATCTATGAATCAATCGTACGCTACCTACACAGTAAATTTTGCGGAAAAAAGTAAACTTGAATACCTATTATCGAAAAATAGAATTCTGACAACTAAGGATAATAAACGTTGAAATAAACCTCCAACCAGATTCGAAAGCTTGAATAACGTGCCAGTTATTTTCACATCATTAAAAATGATTAACAATTCTCATATTTTGTCTTTTAAGCCTTTAAGCAGGATTGCAAATACATTTTTGAATAAAGAATAAAAGTTGCAACTTGATATGAAAATGAGGTAAATAACGTTTGCTTGCCTGACTCCATACAACGCATTTCCTTTGAAGATTGATCTGGTAGGTATGGAGAACGTACTGGAATTTTTCATCATCAAATTAAATAAAATGTAAATGCAGTTCCTTATTAATATTTGACAAGTTGTTAAGAAAAGTGTGTTTAATAAATATTTTTTGTACTGTCATTGGGTTCGTAACTTTAAAAACAATCATTTTGATTGGAGAAGCATATCCTGTGGTTATTGCATATAGTACGCCACCTTTTTGCATATTACTACGTGCTTAATGTATGTTTGGTTAAATCGTAGGTATCTTAATAAATTAGGTTTCGTAATGTGGAGGAAAGGACTGATCACAGTTTATTTAAATATTACCTAATGCTACATTGATTTCAATAGTTGGAATACCTTCAAGAAAGATGGAAAATGTATTCGAATATATTGAATGCCTGCGGGAAAATGTCGTGGATGGCAACAGAATGTATAAAGGCAAACGCAGATGGAAAATACCTCAAAGCGATGTGTAATAAGATGGGTGGCTTTTTATCCTACGATACGGAGATTTAAAAATGGCAAAACTCGTTATTCTTGTTTGGGTAAAAATAAAGTCAACATTTTAAAATTTATACTTTTATTAATTTCAAACATTGCTCCTTAATGTTGTACATAATTATAATATACTTACTTAACATTATTACAAATATACAAAAGCTCTTAGCTGTAGTAAAGTATGTTTGATTTGATTAAGAATAGTGTTAACGACTTAGTTTCTCTGTGAGACTGTGACTCGAGTGAGTACAGGTAAGGGGTTGAAATAAAAAGCTATCACAGTTTACCCCGGTTTCAAATGTAAAATATTACAATTATAATAAATGTATAATAAATCTAAGTTTATTTGGTTATTTATTACAATTAAAACGCTTATCAACTAGACTGAAAAAAAAAATTATTATATAACCATGTACGGACGAAGATAAAATTTGTAGGTACAGACGACAGCAGGTTAACGTATCTGTCAAATTTTACCAATCAAACATTGACCTACCCACTGTTGTGATAAGGTTGAAAATCCATTGCAGAAATTTGACAGATTGTGGTAACTTGATGTGCTGTTGTCTGTACCTGTTGTAACAAACATTACTTAACTTTTCTAAAACACCGACAGGTTCACAAATAGTAAAGGTAAGCCGGCACATATTAGTGATCTCTCAACTCCTAAGGCACATTTACACATTGCGATTTCATTGCCCGTTGCATAGATAGTATGGTGCAATATAAGGAAACGATTGCAATATTGGGTAATTTATTGTCTGGTGATGTTATATTTTTTTAGTGTATCGTTTCATACGGAACATGGGTAAAGTTTGCGAACCTTGAACTATGAATGTAATTCTATCTATGTTGTAGAATAATGTCGTTCACAATGCTAAATGGAAAATTTTGCTATGTTTGCAGTTTTTCAATATCTTAATTTTGGTACGTACCTAGTATCTAAAAATAGAGGTAAGTACAAAAGTACAAATATTACAAAAAAAAAAACAGACAAAAAATACTGGTATTTTTATCCAAATGATGTCAATTAGTTTTCACAAGGCCGAAAGTTATTTTTAGTTTCATGGAAATTAAAAAAAAGTACATTTATAGTAACTTTCAAGCTGGTGACGGTTTCTCTGATTAACGTTTATACCAAACTGCATAAAACTATTATAGTATACCTATAGTGCTTTCGTTTATGATGAGTTCCCTGACAGTTCATAACTGATAGTTAGTGATGTAACCTAACGAAACTTAATCGATTACCTTATATAACCGAATGGCTTGGCAAAGAAAATGGAACCGGAATTGCGATTTTTTATATGGCCGCTACCCTATGCCCTACACCGATTTTTTTATCGATTCTGTAACTTGCGTCAATCTCTATTGAAGCAAGTCACGTTCCGTTTCATGTATTTTACATTTTCGACATTCTTTAAACTCATAATGTTTTAACATCGATTATTTAGTCTATTAACCATTAATACAGTTTACTGGGTAATTATCTAAGAGACAATATTTTAAAATAACTTTATTTTGTTGGTTTATTTTTTATGGCTCTAAAGCAGTATCCGTGTGATGGAAAAATTTGAGCTGTCAGGTAACTCATCATAAAACGAAAGCACTATAGACTGTTTTATGTGTGCCTAAATAAATGTTACAGCAAAATTAATACTGTTGCAGGTGTGCAAACTCCTAACAAAAGTAGTAAGAAGTTGTGATTTAGAGGCATGTTGCTCTGACTATACCTGTAGGGGTTCTATTCTTGTAAATTATGAACGAAACATAAAAAAATAACATACCTAATGCATTAAATAAAGTAGTGAGAGCTTGTGAAATGCCTATATGTGTATATATACCCACTACATAGGTCATATATTTTTATACATAATTGTTGAAATAAATAATACTTTGTACCAATATATATATATAAACGTTCCTGTTTAACTACACAATCCACTACTCGTGCCTATCTGTAAGTACTTTGACTTACAAAGTAAAAATAAATATGGAAATATCTCATTAGCACCTGACACTTTCCATCAATGACAAACATCTCATTATGATTCTTCAGTTTCGAGGCTTCTGAATATACTGGTTATATATTAATAATATAGATTTTTTCGATTATTTTACCGGTGTCAAGTCTTTGTTTGTAATTCTAAATAAATCTTTGTGATTTTATTATAATGATTCGGTTTACGTTTCAATGTTCTTAGACACATAGTTTCATTACTAATTTAGATCTCTTTCACACTAGCGGAATTTGATGCGCGTACATGCTCGATTTTTCTTTTATACAAAAAGCTTATCACAGGTTCCAGGTGTTCTTTTTTGAACCGGTACTTGTGAATTGAAGCTAGTAAAAAGCGGTATGTTAATCGTAAGTAGGTACGGAACAGTACTCAAGCGCAAAGGTTAGGTAGGGCACGCTACAATAGTGGCGGTAAGTCCCCTCTTTGAGGAGTGGCTCGGGAGGAGTCATGGCACCCTCACCTTCCGCATGACGCAGGTCTNTGGAGTGACCGGCTATCGCAGCCCCATGCAGGGCACGCCACAATAGTGGCGTTAAGTCCCCTCTTTGAGGAGTGGCTCGGGAGGAGTCATGGCGCCCTCACCTTCCGCATGACGCAGGTCCTCACCGGACACGGATGTTTCGGGAGGTACCTGCATCGCATTGGGCGGGAGGTGGCGCCCGGGTGTCACCACTGCGCGGACGGTCCAGAGGACACGGTGGAGCACACTGTCGAGGTGTGTTCTGCCTGTGATGGGCACCGCCAATGTCCTCGTAGCGGCAATTGGCGGCGGCGACCTCTCGCGCCCAGCCCTGGTTCAAGCCATGGTGCGGGGCGAGAGGGAATGGGATGCCGTCGCCTCCTTCTGCGAAGCAGTTATGATAGAGAAGGAGACGGCGGAGCGGCTGCGAGTCCGCACCGGCCATCCCGGCAGTCGCGGTGGACCTGGTAGACACCACGGGCGTTGGGTGTCGAGAGACGACTTCCGGCCACCGTAGGCGTGGGTCTGTGGTCTGGGTGGCTCATCGTCCTTCCGTCTCCTAAGAGACGATAGGCCCGTGTCGGCGGCGCGCGTTGTTCCACGCGCTCCTCAGAGAGTGTCAGCAAACCCCTGCTAGACCCACTAGGGCCAGAGCCCGTCGGGGCTGCGGGTTGTTCGAAGGAGTTACCGCGGCCCTGGTACACAAAGGGCTCCCGAAGGAACACGGTGGGTTTTAGTCAGTAAAAGTCTGACACTCCCTCCCACTGTCACCTACAGCGGGAGGGGTCATTACCGCTTTATGTAAATAACTGTTTATTCTAACGATTTTCGCTATTAATTACTTTCATCTTTTGAAACACCTTCAATGGTTTTGCAATGTTACGAAAAAATAAATCACAGTGTGATAATTTTCAAATATGAAATCTCACCATATGTCAATCAATATCTTTATTATAGGAAAACTCCTGCCTAAAGGCATTATACAATCACAATTATAATAGTTTCCTTACCCTCACGAATACAGGTTAGACCAATAATATGGCTTTAAATCCAGGTACTTATCTAGCTGGCTATAAAAATATTTCTGCGAATAAGCATTTACTTTCTATCTAATAGATTGATATTGTTTTCGAATAAATAAGTTGTACATGTTGAAGTATATTTTATTTTATCAAAACATTGATAATAAGGGTCAATTCACACCGAGACGCGACGCGACGCGACGCTGCACGCAGATTTTACATAGAGCGACTCAAAATATACTTTATTCACTACACGAAACGATACACATTTAATTGTTAGAATTCAGATACGTTGCGCTGCAACTCGAGACGCAGCGCGACGCATCTTGACGCAGCGGTGACGCGCGGCGTACAAGATCGGTGCTGCATCTCGCGATTTGCTTTGTTTTTAAGATGCGTCTCGCGACGCCGCGAGGCGTCTCGCGGCTCCGCGCTGCGCAGCGCTACATCAAAGCCGCGTCGCGTCGCGTCGCGTCGCGTCGCGTCGCGTCACGTCTCGGTGTGAATTGACCCTAATATTATACAAACAAACGCGCCAACTGAAAAGGGATTTCAATAAATACATAAAGTTGGTATAAGAAAATATATTATTATTTCACAATAACAACAAACGTATTACTTAAGTAAGTGCTTAAAACTGTAATATACATTGATTGTTTAGATATACAAGAATGGGACATAATTCTGAAATGACATAAGTACTTAATTGTTACTTTAAAGCTGAGGCCAAATGAGCGTAATTTTGTGAGTTGTGAGTAGCAGAATTTCGGTCGCAGAAAATCTGATACATTTGGTTTCATACAAAAGTCCAATTTGATTCACACGGCAACGCAAAATGAGTTGTCTTTTTTGCTTGTAACGATTTTCTGCGACCGAAATTCTGCGCCTCACGACTCACAAAATTACGCTCGTTTGGCCTCAGCCTTAAACAATTTTTCTAACAAACACCCATTCAGTTACGCCAACAATTCGTAATCTGAAATCATTGGAATCAAGAAAGTAGATTCGGTTCGTACCCCAACTCAAAGTTACATAATTGTTTCAACTTTGTTTAAGAGAATTGTTGTGAATCCATACAAGTGATTCTAGAGTTGTAATAAGTTTGTTTGAGTGAAATCCTGTTGTGTTTCAACTTCGCTAAAAGAAATTACGTCCAATCTATAGCGAAGGGCGTTGTTCTCCTATGTTTTACTCTGAAGCCATCTATAGATTAATTTATACACCCTCGTGCAGGCACCCAGTGCATATTCTACTGATCCTTTAAGTAATACACGGGTAATTAAACCCAACGGTTGTAAATTATCCCTCGACTATAAGTCTAAGGACGTAGTGAAAACTATAGTACACAATTTCGTAAAGTAACTAAGAGTAAAATCGTCACATTCTCCACAACTCATAATATGAGGACATATTCTCTAAAATTATTTCACATGGCTTTTCGTGTGATTTCGTAGAAATTATTTTTCATTCGGAATGACAATGGTCTGAAGTTGGATATGGCTCTTCATCCTCTCCAAAAGTTCCGTCCCCACATCGCTGAGCTCTCTTTGATATCATATCGTATGTAGCGGCTTTTACTGAAAATAAAAAAAAGTACAAAGTTTTTTTTTACTTAATGTTCTTTCAGTAGTAGGAAGAATGTAGTATTACACAGATTACTTTTCGGTACTCCAGAGCAAAGCATTTCTACACGTGTGCGTCGATCTGCTTTGGACGCCAGCTGCACAGAATATTGAGCAATTTCACAGACGTTGGCTTTTTTCCTAGTAACGTAATATTGTAAACTGAAACTAAACACTTCAGTAAAATATTCAAGCTATTACTAACAGCACCCTGATAGTGGTATTGTGTAACACAATATTAAACAATAGTATTGACTAACACGAACAAAGTATAGTGCATAGCATGGCACAAAACCTCCTTTGATTATTTTGTAACAAATTCTATTCGAAAGTTAAGGCGCGGCCCCACCGCGGTGCATGCTGTGCACGGGCACGCGGCGCATTTTAGCTGCGTGTATTCATTTGTTTGACAACGTGGGTCTACGTTTCCACTGGAATACACGAATATGACACACGACTATGTATAGCGTGGCACGGCGCACGGAGAGGCTACGCTGCGATAAGTGAGCTGTACGTAGTCGACGGTCATATTCGTGTATGGAGTACACCCACGTGGAAACGTAGACCCACGTTGACAGCGTTGAGCTATGTAACCGCCTATTCGAGCAAGCCACGCATGTATCAATGACGTCAATTCGTGCGTAGCCTCTCCGTGGGTTGCAGTGGACACAACCACATACATTTTCTTCCAAAGCGAAGCTTAATACACGTGCGTAGTCTCTCCGTGCACTGCGGTGGGGCCGCGCCTTTATCCTAATCGTCCCAAAATAGTGTATAGGAATATAATATGTTATTTCTATCGTTATATTTAACTAGCTACCGCCAGCGGTTTCACCCACGTCCCGTGGGAACTACTCGGCGTACCCGGACAAAAAGTAGCCTATAGCCTTTTTCGATAAATGGGTTATAGTAGTCCTGAGATTAGCACGTTCAAACAAACAAACAAACTCTTCAGCTTAAGCTGTTTTTCGCTGTTCCATCGGTGTCTTGAGGGAACTACTCCCTGCACCCGGATAAAAAGTAGCCTGTGCTCTCTCTCAGGGTTTGGATTCATTTCATTCAGTAGTTTCAGCGTGAAATGCAAACAAACTTACTTACTCAATAATAAACTTATTATCTGTTCTAAGCTAGTTAGTAAGTGGTAAAAACTAGTGCATACATAATGTAGGTGAGTAAAGGGAAATATGGCATTATTTATAGAAAGATAGGAATTTTCTTACTACTTATGTAATCTCCTGAAATACCGGTTAAATAGAGTTCTTTTTTCAACAAAAAGCCTAATTATCTAAGTTTATTCTATACCACTTGATAATCGAACAAAAGAGAAAATTAAATGAAATGGCACAAGCTCGGTCGGATGATGCAACGGAATGCGGGTGGTGGGCGGGATAACCAGCTCTATATATGAAAATTCGCTACTGTAATTAACTCCAAAATTACATAGATAATTAAACTAATATGGATTGTGTAACTTTACGCGAGTAATATCTAACTACAACCTGAATAAAAATTTCCCTCAGTAAATGAGTTACAAAAAATGACCATGGTCTAATTTTCTATTTTAATCTAAAATAAACATCGTATTTGTAGGTTTATAAAAATAAGCAATTCGAATGTCTGTAAGGTCTATACTTTGACCTACAAAAAGATATAATAAAAATAGGTCTGGTGTGCCTAACATGAACGCTTCAAATAAAAAAGTCCCGGCTGTCATTTGACCATCTTTGGCAGTCGTTACAAGTAATCAGAAGCCAGAAAGTCTGACAACCAGTCTTACCAATGGGTATCGCGGGTAACTGGGTAGCGGAGGTCAGATAGGCAGTCGCTCCATGTAAAACACTGGTTCTTAGCTGCATGCGGTTAGACTGGAAGCCGAACCTAACGTAGTTGGGAAAAGGCTAGGCAGGTAATGACAATATTAATCTCATATACGAGAGAGAAACTGCTGAGTCATTTGGCATAAAGTTTTGAGTGTGATGGTATATACCAGTCCAAAATGTGACAGGGAGAAATTAGTACACGCAGTGTACACGCAGTGTACTACCATTATTAGATTAATAATGGCGTCCTAGCCGATTATCGGCCACGGCGGCTGTTCTCATATAAGGAGATCAGCCAGCTGCGCAGGACATATTATAGTGCACAAGCATTTGCGCAGACACAGGTGCACTCCCTATTCCCTCACTCTCATAACCCGATGGGACGGCAATCCGACACGACCGGTGAGAGATCAGGCGCAGGACCGACATTAACGTGCTCTCCGATGCACGGGTGTATCAATCACCAACTTCCAACTCCGGGCTGCTTTATGAAAGTTTCTAAAACCCACAAAGCGATTTCGGCCCGTCCCGGGAATCGAACCCGAGACCTCGTGATCAGCAGCCGCCTATGCGACAACTAGACCAACGAGGCAGTCATTGATTCTCCATTACCCTCAATTACTGCCGAAGAATAATGGGGTGCGGCTATTTAATATCACCTCATTTATCTGGAGCAAGAGATATTTAGGATTTTAGTTTCATTTCTAAATAGATTTATTTAATTGGCTTTCGGTTGAAAGTGATATAAAGCACGCAGTGACTTAATATACTCAATAAATTGATACCAGGGTTGAAAGCTCAACGATATATTATCGGCCAATAAATTCCGTGAAATATATAAAAGAATAAAACTCTTCCTTTGATCAATTTCCGTGTAGTATTTTCTCGGAAATCATAAAAAAAGTCTTCATTTTTATAAATCTTATTTAACCAAGAAAGCTGTTAGTGTGAAGTATTTATCAATTTTCTATAAGAGACATTCGATTTAGGTCAGCTTTCCGCAGCTTCTCAAAACAAAACATTCCTTCTTCGATAAGTCATAATTTATCCCTTAAGGAAAAAAAAAGAACATTAGCCTGAAAAAAAACCACGTCCTTAGTGAAAAATGTACCTAGGATCATGCTTTTTGAACTTACAGTCATAAGCCCATCCGATCCGGGCGAAGAAGTCGATGAATCCAGTGGAAATGTTCAGTTTGCCCAGCTCCGACGTCCTGTAGTCCCAAGGGAATACGTGGTGGTAGTTGTGCCAACCCTCGCCTAACGCCGCTAGGCTCACCAGGCTATTCTCCACTGATTTTATGAACCTGTTTAAAGTAATATTTAAGCATTAGTTTTCTACTAATATCATTAAGGCGAAAATTTGTGGTTTGATTCTTATGTGGATTTTGATGAAACTTGGCTGTAATATTTTGGCTAGCTTATACATCAGAATAAGCTCCTTTTAGGGTTCCGTACCCAAGGGTAAAACGGGTCTGTCTGTCTGTCTCCGGGCTGTATCTCATAAGCCGTTATAGCTAGAAAGCTGAAATTTTCACAAATGATGTATTTCCGTTGTCGCTATAACAACAAATACTAAAAACTAAAATATATATATATTAAGGGGGGTCCCCGTACAATAAACGCGTGAAACCGCAAATTATAACTTTGTTATTCATATATTTGTATGAAAAATAAAGTTATTTTTTGCGGCCCGAAAAATGTTTGAATTTTGGCTAATTGTAGGTAATAGCTACGTTCATTTTTCATAAATAATGGCACGGAACCCTTCATGCGCGAGTGCTACTCGCACTTGGCCGGTTTTTATCTTTGTACCCTCAGGTTAAACCGCTTGCAGAAGCTATTTTAGGTTATAAAAGGCTAGTTGTTTTGTTTCCACCGAAATCATCAAAGCTTTAAGGAAACTTTTACATAATATTAATGTAAATAATAATTTATCGTGTAATCTTTTCAGGTTTTATGTGGGTTTAATTTTATAAATCGGTTCAACGATCGTACATTGACTCACGGTAAACAAAGGCAGTTTTCGATTTAAGCTAGGACCTTGGCTAGGACTAATAAAGTCTGCAAACTGTTTATCTACTCAACAATTCAATCAAAGTTAAAACCTACACAGATTTTTATGATCTCCTATAAATGGTTGTCGATCCTCTTTGCTTATAGTAGAGAATGTACAGACAACAGCACATCAAGTTACTACAATCTGTCAAATTTCTGCAATAGATTTTAAACTTTATCACAATGGAGGTAGATTAATGTTTGATTGGTATTTGACAGATTTGTATACTTTGACCTGCTGTTGTCTGTACAAAGTCACGCAGGAGTATCAAAACCGAACACTGAACAATCCTAGTGTCCCTACTTAGTAAATCGAACCTTTCTAAGCAAACAATGTTCGTAAACACGTAACGGAGCTTAAGTGATAGTCTATGTAGAAACTTTCTTCAAGAATCTTCTTAAATCATCTAGTATTAACTATCTAACCAAAATACCTATATATTTTAGTAAAATTAACTATTTCCTACTATGTTTGAGTTACGAAACGAGTAAGTAAAAATACTAGTTCAGTAAACTACACAATATTGTCTAGATATATCTAGCTATTGGTACCTACTAATGTAGTAAACAGGAAAAAGCCAAGTTTCCGAAACTAATTTGAAAGATCTTTCACTTTTGCGAAGATATACTATCTTCGAGCGATGTAGGCTATTTTTATCCATGTAATAGAAGTAATGACGACAGCACATCAAGCTACCACAATCTGTAAAATTTCTGCAATAGATTTTCAACCTTATTACAATGGAGGTAGGTTAATGTTCGATTGGTACAATTTGACAGATTCGTATACGTTGACCTGCTGTCGTCTGTACTTTCCACAAGACGAAAATGAAATTACGGGAAACAGTCGACTACAAAAACAGAACTTTATACGCACATTTAACATTTAAAATGTGAATTTTACACTTGGCTTTTCCTTCCTCTTCCATTCTTTAACTTGGTTAGTTAAATCTATACTAATATTATAAAGCTGAAGAGTTTGTTTGTTTGGTTGAACGTGCTAATCTTAGGAATTACTGGTCCGATTTGAAACATTATATCAGTGTTAGATAACCCGTTTATCGAAAAATGCTTTATAGTCTACTTTTTACCCGGGTGCGCGAATAGCTCCCACTGCACTTAGTGATTTATATAAATCATATACATGACACCTGCTCATAAAACCTATAAATGAGTACTTAAGTATGCTTAATTTTCTATAAAAAACATTGTCTGGAATCGATACTATACCCATGTTGATAATATATACCCATGTATCAGTGTAAAACGATAAACTGATATTATTGAAATGTCGTAGTCGTGTCATTTCTTTTGAAATAAATGCCATTCATTCAAGTCTTTCATCGACCTTTTTATTGTCTCACACCCAAATCCACTGATAACATAAACGTGAGTTTTCTTACAAAAGCTTTTTTTTTAATTTTCATGGTTTAAGAAAAACGGACATTTATGTAGGTAAGTGAAAATCGACTTTATCAAATAGCCTCTTTTATTTAAAAAGGTGAGTATAACTTTTCTAACTCCATGTTTTTATTCATTTCTCTATAACATACATTTTATTTTGGTCAACAGTTTATGTTCATATTATTTGAATTGCTGGAAGTTATTTGCATAGTTATTCAGGCATTTTCAAGCTCTAGCATGCCAGTTGCTCGAATTCAAGCGAGCGCTTTATCCTTACAAATACTTTAGTAGCTTAATTATATCTGTGGGCTACAGTGTAATGTAGAATAAATACTATGAATATTAATATTAGTTAATTATTGGTATATTTATGGTTTCAGAGATTACCCCCTACAAAACATAAGTAACAGCGAATGAAAATGTGTCATTTCCGAACTAAAATTCTAGATATTGGAAACATATAAAGGTGTGCTAAAGTAGTGCTATAATGTTTTCTTTTCAGTTGGCCCCACTATCTTAGCAAAACCCGGTTAAAGGCAGTATGAATGGCTCCGTTAATATGAAAGCACTGGCAAAAATAAGGTTACAATCATAAGTACACCTGTCTAGGTACTGGTATCGAAAACGTGTGAATGTTATGATTTTAACGTGACTGAGCAAAAATCTCTAAGGGTGCTTCGTCATGCTACGTCACATCAGGCGTGAGTTGTACATTTGTCATTATCGACGTGAACACATTAACACCTCTTCGAGATCACAAAAACTTCCCCTGTATATCTTAGACGCCTCGTATCTATCAATAAGAATCCATTTACCTCTTATACACAGGTGTTTATAGCGATATTCATTTTGCTAAGTAGATTCGATATAGTAGGTGGGTATAAGCGCTTATATAGGTTTGCTATTATGTAGCTGGGAAGACCAACGGGGGAAAGAACTTATAAATAAACTAGCTTCTGCCCGCGACTTCGTACGCGGAACATGTCGCTTATGCCAGCGATAACGGGTCGTCAAAATGAAAGATCTTAAACGTCTGATGTCGAATTCTAAGAGCCCGGGGAAACGACGGGTTGCGCGAGACGATTCGAAATGTTTCAGACTTATCATACCATACCATTGCATTGCATTGACTGCCGTTTTAGAATGTATGGACAACGCCATCTATCGGTAAAAGTGAACACTTATCGGAGCTAGTTACGCGCGAGAAAGCTACATAAAGCTGTCCGTGTGAAAAACAGCGACA
>NWSH02000008.1:9870492-9892660 GCA_002382865.2 Heliothis virescens
TAACTTTCTTAAATGGTCGAAAACACCATGTTGGCGCCGGATTCGGACTTGGCTGCCATACAATGAAATAATGTGCTCATCAAGAGCTTTCATATGACATAGGTTTCATCACTGTTGAGGAATGTTGAAAAGTGGGTACAATGCTCATACAAAAGTGCCCATCGTCCTTTGACAGATTGTGGTAACTTGATGTGCTGTCGTCTGTACCTTATAATATTCATTTAAAATTAACTTACTTTTTCTGTAGCTTAACAACGGGATCAGCGAGCAGGTCTGCACAGGTAGGGCGCAGTGCAATTCGCCGATTCTCCACAGCAGGATGGGGGGTAAGCACCAGCCACCCAACGTGGGCGAACCAGAATCCTCTTCTCACATCATGAGGGTCTGCCACCGTCTCCGAGTACTTATGGTGTACCCTGTGGTCTAGAGCCCATATGTAAATGTCCCGCTGAAACGCACATTTGCAGAGTTAATACACGAGGACAGTTCAACAAATCAGTTATCACTAATCGGTATAGGTAAGAATGTGTGCGCTACCCAACATGGTCAAATACGTCATATTTTATTAAACCACATGTATTAATTATTTCTTTTGTACACTACATTCATGTATTGATTTTGTATAGAACTGGTTCTTCAAACCATACAGACAGAATTGTGTTGCTGGGGAGTTTGTTCCACCATTTCTTCTTCCCAGCCAAAACACATAGGAAGTGGTGAAGGGCGGGCGTTTTTGGGGCTGCCTTTTGTATACTTGACCTTCAAAAAGTGCTGATTTTCAGCCTACTTTGAATAAATGCTTTTTGATTTTGAATCAGCTACGTCATTTTTATGATTCTAACATGTAATTTTTACTGTCAAAAAAGAAGGGTTTTTGACAGTAAAAATCAACGATAACAATTTTTTGTTCAAAGCAAAATAATCGTGTGAGTATGATATTTCTAACCAAACTGATTGGTTACGAATTGCGAGTGTATATCTATATGTATTTGCAATTTCATTGAAGTTACTGATGCGAAATATCGCTTGCCGTCATAAAATAACGCATTTATTTTTACATTCGTGTATATAAATAGAGAGTCGTAGATTGCAAACCCGACACTGTGATTAAATAAAGGCGTAAATTAACCAAATAATATATATCTTAAAGCACAATAACTTTAGATTTAAGTGACCTAACGTAACTTTTCGTAAAAGAGTTCAAAGTCATGAAATAAATTCCACTTATCTTATTTTTTTTGCCGAGAGAGAGTTTTTATAACTAAAAGGTTAAGTAGGGACTCATTTAAAAATACTTTAAAAGGAGGGTCTCATGTGCCCCAAGACTATTGATACCTGAAAATCCCTTTACATATAATACACGACTTTTAAAAGCTCAAATGTTTCGTAGTATCAATATTTCCATAAATTGTATTGATGTGATCTATGATGCTTACATAATTATTATACCGCAAGAGGGTTGTGACCTACATACATTAAAAAATTCTGACGACGAATTGACGACTCTGAAACATATTACGCCATAAGGTATCAAAATTTTTTTTTTTTTAATTTTTATGTCGTAACGGTTTATAGTTCCTCTTTTATCAAATGTTACATATTTTTTTTTGTCACATCATAATTTTCAGGATTTTTTTAAGCTTTTTAAAAAATGGTTTATTAGTTATTATTTATACACGTGTTTGAATGAAGATATAACAGGTATTTTTTTCTGTTACTCTTGTCCTTTACCATCATCAAGGTCACATTTTATATATATTCTTGTATATGTATGTATTGTGTTTTAGTGTAGTATGCATACTGTTCTTATATGTGATTCAAGGGATTAGTTGATTGATTGATTGATTGATTACTCCAGACCGTTTTCGGCCACGGCGACCGCTTCAACTCCGTAGTGATAATTGTCGCTGGTGTGCTCGCATATGATTACAGTACCCTATCTTCTTTGTGAAGGTCCGCGCACATTGCGGGCATGTGAGCACACCGTTATTATAATTATAACTGATCACCGCAGGTGGTCGGGCTTTCAGTTCATCGCGTCTAGAGTCGAGCTCCATCCTACGACGCTCCTCAAAGTCAAAAACTTTGTTCTTGACCAGAGATCTCCAATCAGGTATTTTGGCTGCCAGTCTTTCCCATTGCGAGGGGTCAATGTCACATTTCTTCATGTGACGTTTTAGTACCTACATCTTTATAGCGAAGGAATTGTCCGATTAAGGATTAGTATAGGTATAGGCAATAACGAAAAACTCAGGCGTGTAAATGATAGCCAAACATTTCACATTTTAGGAAGGATTTCCCTTTTAATTAATATCGAAAGCTGTCCTGTTGACAGCTTTCACTCCATAAGTAAATAACCGTGGGCCATTTAATTAATTGAGTTTATTAAAATGGGTTTGTATTGGGAAGCATTAAGCTGTTTATTCGTTTATTTTGTTATCATGTTTTATCAAATGTTTCATTCATTAAGGCTGTGTACAGTGTACACATTGTGAATTGTATATGAATTTCAACGCGTAATGAGTGACGATGACTCGTGTCAGACTTCAATATTGACTAAGCACAAACATTGTAAACGAGCAATACCGATTTTATTGATTTCAAGGCTATACATTTGTACCATACCTACTTTTAAGTTTACAATTGGCATTTTTAATATTCCCTATTGAAAAATCATATATCATACACACCAAAAAAATGCGATGATAAATCACTTAATTAAACAAAAAAAAAAATAACATATTCTTTCAATATTTTCTAACTAAATAATAACAAAGCAATGTCCAACTAATGCCTTTTAGTTTTATATATATAATTTTATTTTATTCAGAGTAGGTACCTATATGATAATTCCATAATGTTTTTTTAACTATCAACGGAAATGAACTTATTTTATTGACACACTGTAATTTATCAATAAATTATGAATTTTGAATATAGGTATAGGTATTGTCTTTTCATCTTCCTCTTCTATACCTACATGTAAAAATCAGACTCATTCACTGACTCATCAATATAGGGGCCAAACCCGTGTAAATGTAAAGCGCGAGAAGAAGTTAGTATCCCATAATAATTGTATCCCATAATAATTGATTCGAAATATTATTAAATTGATAAAGCGCGAGATAACAATTTCCTTAAAGTTGAACGCTAACAAAATATATTACAGCAAGCAATAGTCAATAGTAAGATGTATAAGACTCGTTTTCAGTAATATTATAATTATAAAGCATTATCATAAGACAAGCTGTTGTTGCTGGGGCTAATCTTCAGTTTTCGTAAATTAATTTCGAGAGAGTAGAGATCTTTTAAAACTTGATACTGTTCCATTCCAACATTGGGAGTTTATTACACAGGTATTGCAAAATTTACAAAGCATTAATCCGTATGCATTCCTCTAAAGTCTACACTTTTGTGCTGCCTTTAGATTTCAAAAAAATATACGTATCTATTGCATAATTTACATATTTAAATGTTTCTTCATTCTAGGTCTAGTTATGTAGTTGATTTTATGATATTCTGTCGCCAAGGCTGGCGGTTAAGGGGTCAATACGTCCAATTGACTCCGTTTGATGATCATGACCAGCCACGACCAACAACAGCCACTACTGTAATAACTAATGTATTCGTACTAAACAACTTTCAATGTAATTGACAATAATATGATGCGTGCTCAACATTCAATATCGTTTGGAGAAATATATATTCTTAATTAATTATTGTACTTGTTTAATAGCTTGAACAATAAATATCTAATATTACATAACCAAATTACATCAGTACTGAATTGTAATTTAGGTCTAGATTTAAGTTTACTGTGATTCGAATTCTCAAATCGATTATGCCGCTCCGTACACATCTGAGTCATATCAAACTGAAGCAATATGTGAAAATCACACTATTGGCAGGTGCACACTGTAAAGTACAGTTCAGTAAGGCACATCATTGTTTGGAACGCAACTAGTATGTAGAACCTATATATATGCCCGTATATATATTTATTATTATTATTATACTTTAATGCACACTGAGAGGTTTAATTACACACACAATACATATAGGTAAGGTAATGCACAAAGGCGAGCTTAACCCAAAGTTGGGTTCTCTAACAGCAAACCTTAATCTAATTTATATATCGATGATCAAAATTTTGTTTATTTTTATTTTAATTGGATTTTTCCTTGAGAGTTTTCTTAGAAGCGGTAACGAGTATTTTTTAGGCAGGTCGCAATAATCCTGCCGGGTCTATTAAATTTCTTTTGACAGCACCAAAAGGATTTTTTATAGAGTCATTTTGTAGGCAACCACTTTTGGGTCGAAAAATGTTTAAAACTTGATGTCCAACATCTGTCAATATCCTTACTTGAATACCCGGTATAAGGCTTTATCATTTCTATTTACGGAAAAAATTGCTGTTTAGTATCACCAAGCGTATCTGTTGATTGTACGGCCAACAAAAGAAAAATACTTAGACAGCCTCTACGTTGTGCTTGCCAAAGAAACAGATAATTATGCAGCAGATGAATCTATACTAATATTATAAAGCTGAAGAGTTTGTTTGTTTGAACGCGCTAATCTTAGAAACTACTGGTCCGATCTGAAAAATTCTTTCAGTGTTAGATAGCCCATTTACCGAGGAAGTCTATAGGCTACTTTTATCCGGGTGCGCAGAGTAGTTCCCACGGGATGCGGGTGAAACCGCTGGCAGAAGCTAGTACTAAATATGTAGGCCTGTGTCCTCTGAAGTATTTCCATCGTAATGAAATAAATGCTTTAAAAATAATACAAAATAAAATAAGAGGTTATTACTTATTGTTTCTATTATAACAGTACTAGGTAGACATAAATATTTATATGTTTACTGTACCTTACGGCGTGTATTGGAAATTAGAATATCCAGATTCATGTGTTCGAATTAAGTCTGAATAAAATATGTGATACTGATGGATACCTAAAGGTATCTTTCGTTCTAGGTAAAGCTTTTTTCTTCAGCTATAATGTTTCCATCTTGTATTAAAAATTTGCTAGGAAATGGAACTTGGGCGGTGAAGAATGTTAGTTTGCACATTTGACTTTTGAAGCGAGTCTTTATAAAAAATAGGGTCTTATTAAAAAATAACAATATACCTTTCTCTGCGAAAAGATAGGCACAGGTAAATTAATAGATGTACTATTCAAGACTACTCATTGATAAGGCTTATACAGGGAGAAATGCTAATAATTCAGACTTTGCAAAATACTTACTCTAATTATTATCATTATAATTAGGTAAACAAACAATTCAATTGCACTAATATCAAAATAAAATAAACGCCTACATCTAGTTTCTATAAAATTTTGGAACGAAATATATCATCCATTTAAACCTTAGACCAAGGCACGTGGGCTTCACAATGCATTCTTTGGTTGAGCCAAAGTTGGGATATGACGTTAGATTATAATAGGATGAGCTGTGTGGTTCCTGACAACTATTATGCGTCCACAATAGCCTCTGGTACAAGGGGATTGTATCGGTATGCCTTCATCCTCTAAAACGACGTGCGATGTAGTGCAATACGGTTGTAGTTTACCAACCGTAGCACATAAAGGATTGTCTTGCTAGCACATAATGTGATCTGTACGAGGATACTCTCGGGACCAAGTTTAACATAAATGCCCGTTTTCTTAAAACAAGTGTTTGCTCTGAAACTTGAATAGAAAAGTGATAGTAAACAGGAGTTTTGAGCAAACTGGCGTTTATGTTGTAAACATAAACATGATACCGTAAACCACGCTTGTATTATTAAAAGGAAAGCCAAAGAAAGGTTTAAAACCGGCCAAATGAGAGTTAGATTCGCGTACGAAGGGTCCGTACCATTATCTATGAAAAATGAACTATTATTTTATACTATACATACTGTATCTATTGCCTACAACTAGCCAAAATACAAAATACAAAGTAGTCTTTTAAAATCTGAAAATGTATTGGCCAGTTGCTGTATACTAGCTACACTGGACATTGTTTTTGGTGACATGAATCATCATAGCAATTGGGTCTGGTAGTAGGTATTCCGCTTCCATCAGAGACAACGGGTGTGTGACTAGTATATTTTTTCTAAGGATTCGATTACATACATCACGTGCATAGACATACAGAAAGTTTTTACTGTAAAGCATCTCTATTGGCGGTTATAATATCCCACAAAGTAATTTCTAATGTCCTTGTTTAACTCCGAAACTTCATAGAATTCAAATGTAACTGTATAAACTATAATATTTCGCAATAAAAAGTTTATACAGTTACATTTAAATTGTAAGAAGTTTCGGAGTTAAACAAGGACATCAGAAATTACTTTGTGGGATATTATAACCGCCAATCATAAGATCACGCCTCATATTGAATGTTAACTTAGGTAAAACATGAAAAAAACATTTTATATTTGAATTTCCCGCTTCTAATGGTCGCATTCACCTTAAGTAAAGGATTCCATACTTAGGTGGCAGTTTGTTATCTTGGTGAAATTGGGCATTAGTCTGCTTGGTGATAAAAAGCGTAGGTTTCGTTGCTGACGTCAATAACCTACACCAGAAATAAGCCTATGTTGATATTTCGCAAAATTAAAGTTGAGGGATTCATGCCGAAAGAAAATTATTATGATAAAAACTAAGCACAGAAGAAAGATATTATAATTCCCTCAATTAATAATATTTATTTAAACCAAGTTTTAGAGAAGTCAATACACTTTAATTAGAAGCGTTGAGTTTGGATTATTTTAAAACTGTTTAGGTTTGTACTATGTATATAGTTAATACTATTTATTGTAAAAATAAACTATTCCAACCTGTACTAGGTAGATACCTACATATATTTCTAATCGCTGTTGTAAACAGACAGAAGGAAGGTCTTTATCTATCGTGAAATGATATGTACCTACTTGTTATTTTTTTATTGAAATCGCTTCGGGGTTTATTTAAAGTACCGAGTATTTCGATTATGATAAAGATAAAATTTTCCTACAAACGACAGAACATTGTAAATAACAGCGTGTAACAAACTTTTCGTCTTTTTTACTGGTAGGTACAGCTGTTTATGCTAATCCGTGGAATATTTTTTAAAGTTCCCACTTAGTGAATAAATTAACGTAAGCAAAACTTATTAAAAAAGGGCTTAAAAATATAAACAAAACAAATGCCAAAGTATGTCCAACAAATTTTTGAGATTTTGATAATAAATATTAAATAACTTACAAATCGCGATTATGAAAATTAAATAAAAGTATGTGTAATATAGAGTATACTAAATTGATAGAAACAACATGAAAAAAGAGTACTTATATTGTTCAAAGCATCGACGTACTTTATAATTCAACTAGCCCTTTTCCCGCGGTTTCACTCGCATCCCGTGGGAATTACTGCCTGTACAAGGATAAAATATAGCCTATGTCACTCGTGGACAATGTAGCTTTCGAATGGTGAAAGAATTTTTAAAATCGGTCCAGTAGTTTTTGAGCCTATTCATTACAACCAAACAAACAAACAAAGTTTTCCTCTTTATAATATTAGTATAGATTTGGAAAACAAAATAAAGCGCGGTTCCAAAGGAAACTATTTTTAATAATAGCCAACATTATGTACGATCCATAAAAGCTTATCAAGTGTAGCGGTGAAATCACTCATTCGCTGACGTAAACACTTTGCCGAAAACCATACTCACTTGCTACTATGGCCTTGACCTTTGTGATTAAAAAGTCACTAACTGTTGAAGGTGGCCGAGGGGAATTAAATTTATGTGTAGTCCGACAGCCGAGGTTGGTTTAGTCAGCCTAGGTTATGGCGTGCAATACCGTCCTCCCATAAACACGCTATACTTAGTTCTTTAAAATCGATAGCAAATAAAAATTTGAATCTATATTAATTTTCACATAGATTTTTATCCCGATTTCTGACAATATGCAACCTCCTTCAGGTCTAGCCTTTTCTCAATTCTGTACGGGTTGGTTTCGTTCGTCTCACCAAATGTAGCTAATTAGAGTTTTACATGCCTATCCGACTACCTCAACGCTTTTGTTTTGTATGTGTCTTACTAATTTGCGCCCATAACCAAATCATCCATGTATAAAATCGACGCTACTAAATCCAATACTGTTAGATTTCGACATCGTTAAGCTGTTCTATGAGGCAGAAAAGTGCGTAAGCTTGAGAGGATTAGTCAGAAGGTTTCCAAATGGTGTAAAAATGGCCAAAAAGGTTTAAGCTTGAATGTCATATTTTGGGTAAACCAAAAATCCACGAATTGCCAATATCTCGGAAACCACAGAACTTTGCCCAGAGGTAAGAGTGGCTTAATTTGTTGCTCTTGGGCCCTTCTATCACCCCCTTCCGGATATACGTCGAGTTACAAGTAACCCTGTATACATGTATTTATCTGAGTAAAACTATGTTACATGAAGGTTTGCACTTTCCACAGTGTACGTATTATTATTGTGTTGTGACTGAAAACTGCAATGCGCTTAACAAATTGCAAGTACTTCGTGTGTTTCCCAACCATCGATTTTAGTATTGAGCAACCAATAGACAGCTCGATTTGTTTTATTATATAGGTTTTTGTTTTATGCAGTTTATCGAGTACCTACTCGGATATTACAATGTAAGTTAATTTGACGAGTTTTTGATAATTAGAGAACAAGCTCGAAACGTGTGGTTCTTACCCATTTTAATCTCTTATCATTGATTTAATATCTACTACTTAACTTTTTAAGTCGTGTATTGGTATACAAATTTATATACTTATCTAGTTTTTTATTTTATTTTTGGTATTTATTGAACAAGACAATATTTAAATTTTACGTTATTACTTTGATGTAATGTTTCTACTTACATTGAGATATTTTTATTTTTTCCATATTGGGACGAGACAAAATTCAGACCAACTTAATCTAATGGAACCGAAAATATATTTAGTACCTACTAAGTCATTCTTGCTACTTATAATTTTAGATACTAACATTACCAACAGATAATGTTACAATGTCTTATAATCTCTAGATCTTCTTAAGTAATTTTGAAAATACTTTTACGAAAAGTGCCACGATATTTGAAAGTCTCATCCTTAATTTAAACATTAACAATGTGAAAGTACCTGTCCCTGTCCATCTTTTTATCTATCACGCTAAAACTACTGAACCGATGTACCGATTTTTTAGGGTTCTGTAGCCGAATGGCAAAAAACGGAACCCTTATAGATTCGTCATGTCTGTCTGTCTGTCCGTCCGTCCGTATGTCACAGCCACTTTATTCCAAAACTATTAAGACTACATAACTCAAACTCGGTAAGTAGATGTATTACATTAACCGCTTTACGATTCTTATGCAAAAATAATAAAAAAAAAAATTAAAAAATATTAGGGCTTCCCATACATGGAACTGTAACAATTTTTTTTTTTTCATGTTACCTATACTTGTGGGGTGTCTATATATAGGTCTTTAAAAATGAGATTGAGGTTTCTAAAACCATTTTTTCTTAAAGTCAATCATTTCAGAGTAAGAAACTTTCAAAGTGCTAAAATGTGTGTCCCCCCCTGTAATTTCTAAACTATCAAAGTGAAAAATCTAAAAAAAAAAATATGTTATAGATCTTAATAAAAACTATCAATCAAAATTGGTTTGAACGAAATACAGTCAGTAGTTTTTGAGTTATAGCACTTTTTCAGTAACCGCAAATTTTAACTTTGTTATTCATATATTTGTATGAAAAACAAAGTTATTTTTTGTTGCCGAGAAATGTTCGTGTTTTGGCTGATTGTTGGTAGTAGGTACGTTTATTTTTCATAGATAATGGAACGGAACCCTTCGAGCGCGAGTCCGACTCGCACTTGGCCGGTTTTTTTGTTATTTTTTATACCCTTGGGTATAAAAAAATCAAATTACACCCTACAGAAAAGGATCAATGTTCAAATTATGTAACAGAATTAAATTAATTACAGTTAGAAAAACTTATTGAACGACTAGTTTCTAGTATGTAATGTAAAAGTTGCGTCACGTAGACAGTTAGGCAATATAGCGGTGGCCTACTGGATCGACATTCCATCATTCATTCGACGCACATACCATCTGTGTGTAGTTGATACTATCTATTAAGTACCTGAATGATATTATGCAGTAGAAACGCATGAAACTTGTGAGATCATAACGAAATGTTATTTCTTATGGCAAATATCAAAATTTAATAATTGGAGATAATCATAAAAACTGACTCAGTACGAAGGGTTCCGTGCAAAAAATCACGTTTATGTCCCCTATTTTTTTATTTTACTTAATTATACTATATTAGTCATTTTATAAGTATTTGTTGAAAGCTCCAGCTCTTTAGCTATCATAGTTCACGAGATACAGTCCGGTGACAAATGGACGTACAGGTGGACAGACTAAAATCGAAGTGTTAGATGTAGGGACCCGTTTTACCCTTTGGGTACGGAACCTTAAAAACAGTGGATTTGTTTGCTTGTTTACACTAAGATACATCGTCACGCTTGCTCGTGGTAGGTGAATAAACCTACAGCCTACATTGGAAACCGCCTTAAATAATACCAGCCTCGCGAAAAGTATCTACGTACTAAAGAATGAATATAAAGATTCTTACCTGTCCAGTAATAGTAAAGAGAATGGCTAGAAGTATCCGCAGCGGTAACCGCGCGCGGTACGCTCGGTGTGACCACAGCCTATGCACACCCGCTGTGATGCCAAATCCGGATGTGTATATAGTGCCTAATGCTGAAACCACATGAATCCGTAAAAAAATCTTCATACGACTCTAATGTAAAAGCTTTGAAATATTGGTGGAGTTTCAGTTAAAGTTTCAATTTAACTAAAAATAAAATAAAAATCACATCACATTTTGTATAAAATTTGTCTGTGAACGTTCATATTATTTTTGACGGAATATTCATAAAAAGGTTTTCTTCCATAGAAAACTCAATTTTAAACACTTATGGCAATAAGCAACCTTGAGCTAAAAGGAATTGTTATTCATGCTATCTAACTTAAATAAAGGTAATTTAGGGGAAACTATATAAAAGCATAATTGAAAAATTTGGGGGCACGGCAGTGCCCCCGCCAAGTCGAGCGCAAAGCAAACACTGCCGTACCATCCTTTACTGGATTCATTTCGACGCATTTTCAGGCCTCTATTTGAGAACCTCTGGGTAATACCAGAACGCCGAAATTTTCATCATCCAGAAAGCTATAATCACACAACGTAAACAGAATTTCAAGTCTGTAGGTCATTTAATTTCGAAGTTAAGCGAAAGCAAAGTTTCGTATTTTCGAACTCATCACTCATGATCATCAAAATAGAACTAGTACTTCCAATAAAGTCAGAGAGCTGAAATTTGGAACAGAGTTAGGATTTAATGACCACATATAGGGAAAACTACAAAAACTAGGATAATCGAAGATCTGGAGTACCTGGTGACCCTGATTAGAAAACCAAAGCCCAACCAAACTATTAGAGGAATCAACATAACGCCTTAGGTAGATATCAATAAGCTCACGTTTCTACACAAAAGAGTGAAATCCCACCAAAAACATTTTGTAAAAAACTAGCCAATTCTCGCTGAAGCTGCTTGTTTATCTCTAAAAAGTAATGAAATCTAGAGACAAAGTCGTGCTGAGTCTAAGGATTCTTACTGCGATTTCTTTACTATTATAGTTAATGCTATATGACTGGCCGTTGACTTCTACTCACTAACGTTTAAAGAATGATCAACGGCCAGTCATATAGCACTTACTATAATAATATTAAAGAAATCGCGGTAAGAATCCTTAGACTCAGCACGACTTTGTCTCTAGATTTCATTACTTTTTAGAGATAAACAAGCAGCTTCAGCGAGAATTGGCTAGTTTTTTACAAAATGTTTTTGGTGGGATAACATTTACAAAGTAAGTAGGGAATGTTTTTACTTAACATTTGTCTGTCTCAGAGATTTATTATCCATTCCTTCCTTTTATTTTGTTATAATTTTCCTTATAGTATCGGCTCAATGACACACATTCGATTTATAGATATTCATATTGATTATATAAAATGTTCTAAAAATAAACACGATGACATCTGGCGAAAAAAATATTTACGTAATATTCCTTCCTTTTACTAACAACGTGTAAATTAATTTAATAAACGGAATTGTTTTCAACTTGAGCAAAGAAATTTCATGTCAAGAGCTTCTCAATTATCTAAACAAATTATTGAACTAACTCAAAAACCAAACTTGAAACAACAAATTTACTTTAAATGTTACACGCTTCACAAAATGAGCTCATATTTTAGAATTGCTCACCTCACCTAAAAATAGGAGCTAAATAGTAGATAGTAGAATTGTTTACTTACCAAACAATATTGTTAACAACTTGACTTGGTTACAAATCATCAGGTACAGTCCGTAAAGAGAAACTAAATGCAACAGAACTTGTACTGTAAGGTCCGGCCATCTAATTTGGGCCTTAAATTCCATGGCTTCATACTTTTTTAGATCAAATTCAGAATCACTTTTCACTTCACTAGTACTGTCCCGTAATACTGTGTTATTATTCTCGAATTGTCCAACTTCATCATTTTTGTACGTGGAGTGACGAATTTTTAGTTCGGAATGCATGTCTTCATCACACATTTCAATGTTTTGCTGTGCTGGAGCCATTCTGTGAAAGAAAAAAATATATTTATTAGGAATTATATAAAAAAATACTTTTAAAAATATTTAATAAGGTAAGGGTTTTTTTTAATTAGTTTCGATGGTTGTAAATGGATACCTGTTCAAAAGGGCTCGTAACAATAAATCGCTTCAAGAATTTTCTACCCGAATGTACGGATTACTTCGCGCTGCTTGTTAGACGGCTGCTCATCATTTCTATTTTTATGTGTGAGTATCACATAGTATTTGTACAGAAGTATTATCTTTTATACATAAACTTTAAGGATAATCAGTTAGTGTCTGCCTTATCGCTGTATTAGTAAACACAGGTGTTCCGAAAATTTTGTACCTATTGATGTTGACGCAACGTGTGTTACTTTTGATAATATATGAAGGTTGGTCACTTCCTACGGCACCATGAGTCATTGTGTATCTGAGATAGTCTGGCGCATATTTATTTTGATGCAGGAAAGTTTAACTCATAATTAAGTAGATATGTTTTTGTGTGTCTATTACTAGTTATTGTGCCCCTAAACTTCGTACCTTCATAACTTATCGTAAGCCTCCTTATGTCTAATCATTTATCAAACGATGATCGTTGTTAAAGCTAAAATTAGTGGCAGAAGATTCTCGGTTCAAGGACAAGGATCATTAATGTAGGAAGTTATTTTAAAAGTGAAAATTATGTCATACTACTTCAGCGAGGGCCTCATGGGGGAATGAGTAGGTGTGATGACTATTTACTGTACCTATTATGACTGTGTTAACTCATATATCAGGCAACTTAAAGGTATGGCGAAAAATGCCTTGAAATAATAAACTAACGGCCAGTTTCATAGGTTATTATTATTTAAATCCTTATCTGGAACCACTGAAACTGGCTCTAAGTTACTAATCTATGGCCGGTTTCCGAGTAGATACTCCCAAAGACGTCTCATCTATTCATTTTCCCATAATAAATGTATGGAAAAACTACTTACAGAATGATTTATGGTTAGAAATCAGCCAATATTGAGCTATGTATTCTCTCGGAGCACAGACATAATTTGCTAATCATTTTTATTTTAGTTTGTAAGAAGCTTAGGTTCAGTATTTGTGTTACTAATATTTTATGGGCACTGGCGTCTGATAGTAAAAGTTATAATCTTATATATAAAAATCAATTGCTGTTCGTTAGTCTCACTAAAAGTCAAGAATGGCTGGACCGATCGGGCTTATTTTGGTTTTAAAATGTTTGTACAGATCGAGGGAAGGTTTAAACGATGAGAAAATATATGATTATAAAAAAAATAGTAATACGAAGTTTACCTGGCCAGCTAGTAATATATATTTTTAAATAATCTAGATACCTTTTCATACCTAAAGCCTGCTGATTCATATTTAGTTTGTCCTCATATTGACTAATATTTTGATAAGACTTCAAGCATTAAGATCGGACGATAGGTCTGTCTAAATTGCCTACCCATTACCTTAAAAAGATAGGAATGTAAATACCTATAGGTTAGTTCTTTTTACCCGACTAGGGCGAAGCGAAAAGGAGGGTTATGATTTTGACCTGTTTGTATGTATGTATGTATGTATGTATGTATGTATGTATGTATGTATGTTCATCGGTTCCCTCATAACTTCTAAACTACTTATCGTAATTTAACAAATGAGATATCATTAGAAGCGTCTTGGCCGTCCGCTGGTTATAGGATATGTAAAATTACAAAAATATTCTTGTGGCGCCCTCTAGAGGACATTAAGTAGTCAACTTAAAAAAAAATGTCATCATAAGGTACCGTGTTGCATATCAAAAGAAAGGGCTTAATTAGCACATTTCAAAAATATAAATATTGTAGGTAAATATTGTATGAGGCGCCTTCTGGAGAATGAAAACATCATAGTAGGCTCAGGTCTATAGATGGTTTATTTATTTGTGCCTTGGATCGTAACAAATAAAGTGCCCTCAGGATTCACGAGTTCTTGAGGAATTAGAAAGGTTGCGCAGTCTCCAAAATTATTAAAATAAAAAATAAGTTCAAAAACTAAAACCCGACTACTGAAATATCGCGCTCTAAAAAGCAAAAAACAAGATAATATGCATTAATGTGTTACATAAAATACTAATCATAAGGATGTTAAGATAGTAGCCGTAGTCGTATGCCACCAATACTAACAAAACAACACACTGTGTTATTTAAAATACTCCGTCAATCTCAACCGTTCAACCATTTTTAGATAAGCCTATTGAGAGCTGACGCCTGGCCTTTAGTGAAAAGTAACATCCCTAAATCGATAACATAGTGGCATACGACTACGGCTACTATCTTAACATCCTTATGATTAGTATTTTATGTAACACATTAATGCATATTATCTTGTTTTTTGCTTTTTAGAGCGCGATATTTCAGTAGTCGGGTTTTAGTTTTTGAACTTATTTTTTATTTGTTTATTTTAGTTGAATATGTTAGCGTGTGTCATTGACAGTATCGGAATACAAATCTCTAAACATAAAAAAATCTGTCTGTTCATTTTCTATGTGTCATTCATCCAATTATGACGTAACTTAGCGGGTTGTTATGAGCATGGAAATATATTTCTGACGTAGGTACCTATCTAGGTTATACAGGTAGTAGTAGACGCCAGCACATTAACCTACCATAATCTGTAAAACTTTAAGAGATTTTCAACCTTGTCACAATAGTGCAAGGTTATTGTTCGATTGAAAAAATTTGACAGATTCAGGTAGGTTGACCTGCTGTCGCCTGTCCATAGGAGTGCGCATTGTATCAAATCAATTGTTATATTTACGGCCGTTCCCAATATTCTATCTATCTGTTGATTTGATTACTAGAGAAGGAATTTGACATTACTTGTATGGGGCTAATGTCAAAATTCTATCTCTAGTAGGCAAATCCAGAGATAGATAGATTATTGAATTTCGCCGTTAGTGAGTTGTCATCTGCTTACTTCAAGATATAAGCTCAGATACTTACGTAGNGTAGATAGATTTCTTCAGCATAAAAAACACAATATGCTGGCTGATACATCTAACATGCTTTGAAAGACCGAACTCAGTTGTTGGCATGCCAAATGTATTAATATTAATACGGATTAATAGACCTTATGATGCCAAAGGTTAGACGAATGGCCGAATTAATAATACCGCCCTTTTCAGGCAGCCGAAAAAGCGTTCACATCGATTCCCTTTCGGAACACCTAAATATTTATACGTTCCATGGCATCTCCATTCAAGGAATCAATGGAATGCGAATATAAAATATGGATATTAGGTAATATCTTGACCATCTGTTTAGGCTCACTCCTTATCACGACACTACTTGTTGATTATATCTAAGTGGATATGTGATATTCCTGGTTTATATAACTGGTGTACTTCAATATTCGATAACATAATTGTCATTAAGGTGAAAATGATTATCCTGTTATTTACCTACAAAATATGTTTCATTTAGACAGTGGAGCTATTATGTAAGTGAAGTTTAGTAAGCTTTTCGCAAAAACAATAATAAATTGCAAAACATTTATCATACAAATAACAGCTTACTTCAGTAAAACTCATTTCAAGTCCTCGAAAATATTTCAATAAGCTTTTGATAGGATTTCTCCATTCATAGTTTGTTGTCAAACGTAATGAATATTAGTTGTTAAAGAGCAATAGTCGCTACTTATTTCATAATAAAAAGTTACAGAAAATTTTAAACAAAAAAATAGTTTAAAATAGAAGAATAAAATTTATTCCTTCAAATAACTTAATAACTTTTGTAACTCAATTATAACTTTTTGAAACATTCTTATTTCTTTGAAGTAATAAACAAAATCTGTCCCTTTTTCTTTAAATTAAAAAAAAAGTACATTTAAAATATTTTACTTCACCGCGAAATATCGATATTTTTTTAATACATTCAGAGATAAAGAAAACAAAAAAGTAATTTTTTTTTAGGTAGGTACTATTTTACTCTCATGGTTTGATAGCTCATAACAATAGTGCACATTATCGTGCATGGAGAAAAACAATGGTAATTGTACGTAATTAAAATGCGTGGCTTTACGACCCATTCACAATGTTGCATCACTCACGACATTATTGACACATTAATTCAAATGGTTTCGTCCTAAACCACCGTAGATAAGATGGATTGTGATAAAAGATGCTTAGAAAACAACGTTTTTTTAGGAAACGAGTGCATGTTTTAATGCATTATGTCACTATCGGAAAACAATAGCTTAATAACGTACATAATAGCATTAATAAGTTTACATCTAAAGTAATATTTATTAAGTATTTTAGGGGTCAGAATAAATTCGAAACGATTTATTTAAATTTCTTAACAACTTGGGGCAAGTTTCCAAGTTCGTAAATTTTCAACTAAAGGAATTATTATTTTGCTACCTGTGTCTCCCGAAGGTCAGCGACGGATCTGTGATGAACCTTTTCAACAATAACACAATGCCAAGGAATTTTTATTTGTCTCGAATTAATCGACAATAGTATAGTGGCTGACCTTAATCTATACTGATATTATAAAGCTGAAGAGTTTGTTTGTTTGTTTGAACGCGCTAATCTCAGCAACAACTGGTCCGATTTGAAAAATTCTTTCAGTGTTAGATAGCCCACTTATTAGTTATCCGGTGCGCCGAGTAGTTCCCACGGGACGTGGGTGAAACCGCTGGCAGAAGCTAGTCCAGAATATGGTTCTGAGGTTTCATATTTATAAGGAAAATTAAAAGTAAAATGACCTGAAACCATCTGACGTTTTGTAACTGGGTCAAATAAAATGGAAATGCCTTGTTATTAAAACACAAAAGGCTTTTGTTGATCAGAAATCACAGAAGCCCGTTTTTTCATTTTTATCTTAAGAAAAAGGAAAACTATGAAATCCGTAAGCGTAACCATTTGAGAAAATGTACATTTTATGCTAATAGCACTCGTGTCTAAAACTTAGAGGTTATTACTTTACAAACCACGTAGAAATAGGAACATTGTTTAATATACTTATAACTATAAGTCATACTTATATTGCAAAAATAAGTAGGTAACCAACGTAGCAGACATACGTGTCGGTCAGGAAGCTGCAAACTCATAGTCTTTGCTTCTGTGTACAGACCATTTTGTTCACAGAAAACATTAATTTGACACAATCATTTCATATATTTTTAGGATAAATGTACTGTTAGGAATATATTTTCATTCTTAGAAATATATTTTAATAATTTCCTTGGAAATATACACAGCCAGACTCCGAACGTTTGCGTTAACGTAGGTATTACCTACTTATACAAGTTTGGAACCATCAAGTGGAACATATTTCGAAGGCAACTGCAATCCTGGTATTAAATGTCTGTGTGTCATGTTGGTATTGGTTGGCATTCAGTTAATAAATAAACAAAAAACAATAACCTAAAAAAAAATAACCCAATATTTAAATTGTAATGTGTGCGCAAAAAAATCTAAGTACTAAAAATCTGGCAGTGTTTGTTGACGAATTTTTATGATATTTTTTTTACTGGAAATCAATAAAAACACAATGTTGGTGTACATTTCTCGCGGGCTGCGTTATATGAAACGTTATAAACGAATTGACTATCAAACCTGTGAAATGTGGTTAAAATACACCTATCTATCAACCTGCCTAGATAATTTGAACATTGTTTTTTTAAATACCTCTTGATGTATATTATTTACCGAATCATCCTTAGAAGATGTTTCATTAATAACAAAGACAAGTTGACGAACAATACACACCTACATAGTTCTGTTTATTTTTGTATAGTGACTGTTTCATAGCTACTTACGCAAAGTTTAAGTTGAAATCTATTTATAGCTCTTACCGAGTTAACGAACAAAGTTGTCAGAGATTAAATTACGCAATTTAATCTCTGACAACTTTGTTCTATTATTAGATACCAAAAACATAAATGTAAAAAATGAAAGCCAAGTTCAATACAAAACCTATGATTGGTTGTGGGCTTCGCCGCAAAAAGAATGGAGATCTAAATGAGTACCAAGTTCTGTACAAAATCAACAAAATATGTATTTATAGGAACAAGATATGACTTGGCCAGTTTTTATCAGGATTAAAAAAATGTTTTATATATATTTCATTAATAACTGAGGTAATGAAAACTGGCCAAGTCAAATCTTGTTCCTATAAATACATATTTTGATTTTGTACAGAACTTGGTACTCATTTAGATCTCCATTCTTTTTGCGGCGAAGCCCACAACCAATCATAGGTTTTGTATTGAACTTGGCTTTCATTTTTTACATTTATGTTTTTGGTATCTAATAATAGAACAAAGTTGTCAGAGATTAAATTGCGTAATTTAATCTCTGACAACTTTGTTCGTTAACTCGGTAAGAGCTATAAATAGATTTCAACTTAAACTTTGCGTAAGTAGCTATGAAACAGTCACTATACAAAAATAAACAGAACTATGTAGGTGTGTATTGTTCGTCAACTTGTCTTTGTTATTAATGAAACATCTTCTAAGGATGATTCGGTAAATAATATACATCAAGAGGTATTTAAAAAAACAATGTTCAAATTATCTAGGCAGGTTGATAGATAGGTGTATTTTAACCACATTTCACAGGTTTGATAGTCAATTCGTTTATAACGTTTCATATAACGCAGCCCGCGAGAAATGTACACCAACATTGTGTTTTTATTGATTTCCAGTAAAAAAAATATCATAAAAATTCGTCAACAAACACTGCCAGATTTTTAGTACTTAGATTTTTTTGCGCACACATTACAATTTAAATATTGGGTTATTTTTTTTTAGGTTATTGTTTTTTGTTTATTTATTAACTGAATGCCAACCAATACCAACATGACACACAGACATTTAATACCAGGATTGCAGTTGCCTTCGAAATATGTTCCACTTGATGGTTCCAAACTTGTATAAGTAGGTAATACCTACGTTAACGCAAACGTTCGGAGTCTGGCTGTGTATATTTCCAAGGAAATTATTAAAATATATTTCTAAGAATGAAAATATATTCCTAACAGTACATTTATCCTAAAAATATATGAAATGATTGTGTCAAATTAATGTTTTCTGTGAACAAAATGGTCTGTACACAGAAGCAAAGACTATGAGTTTGCAGCTTCCTGACCGACACGTATGTCTGCTACGTTGGTTACCTACTTATTTTTGCAATATAAGTATGACTTATAGTTATAAGTATATTAAACAATGTTCCTATTTCTACGTGGTTTGTAAAGTAATAACCTCTAAGTTTTAGACACGAGTGCTATTAGCATAAAATGTACATTTTCTCAAATGGTTACGCTTACGGATTTCATAGTTTTCCTTTTTCTTAAGATAAAAATGAAAAAACGGGCTTCTGTGATTTCTGATCAACAAAAGCCTTTTGTGTTTTAATAACAAGGCATTTCCATTTTATTTGACCCAGTTACAAAACGTCAGATGGTTTCAGGTCATTTTACTTTTAATTTTCCTTATAAATATGAAACCTCAGAACCATATTCTGGACTAGCTTCTGCCAGCGGTTTCACCCACGTCCCGTGGGAACTACTCGGCGCACCGGATAACTAATAAGTGGGCTATCTAACACTGAAAGAATTTTTCAAATCGGACCAGTTGTTGCTGAGATTAGCGCGTTCAAACAAACAAACAAACTCTTCAGCTTTATAATATTTGTATAGATTAAGGTCAGCCACTATACTATTGTCGATTAATTCGAGACAAATAAAAATTCCTTGGCATTGTGTTATTGTTGAAAAGGTTCATCACAGATCCGTCGCTGACCTTCGGGAGACACAGGTAGCAAAATAATAATTCCTTTAGTTGAAAATTTACGAACTTGGAAACTTGCCCCAAGTTGTTAAGAAATTTAAATAAATCGTTTCGAATTTATTCTGACCCCTAAAATACTTAATAAATATTACTTTAGATGTAAACTTATTAATGCTATTATGTACGTTATTAAGCTATTGTTTTCCGATAGTGACATAATGCATTAAAACATGCACTCGTTTCCTAAAAAAACGTTGTTTTCTAAGCATCTTTTATCACAATCCATCTTATCTACGGTGGTTTAGGACGAAACCATTTGAATTAATGTGTCAATAATGTCGTGAGTGATGCAACATTGTGAATGGGTCGTAAAGCCACGCATTTTAATTACGTACAATTACCATTGTTTTTCTCCATGCACGATAATGTGCACTATTGTTATGAGCTATCAAACCATGAGAGTAAAATAGTACCTACCTAAAAAAAAATTACTTTTTTGTTTTCTTTATCTCTGAATGTATTAAAAAAATATCGATATTTCGCGGTGAAGTAAAATATTTTAAATGTACTTTTTTTTTAATTTAAAGAAAAAGGGACAGATTTTGTTTATTACTTCAAAGAAATAAGAATGTTTCAAAAAGTTATAATTGAGTTACAAAAGTTATTAAGTTATTTGAAGGAATAAATTTTATTCTTCTATTTTAAACTATTTTTTTGTTTAAAATTTTCTGTAACTTTTTATTATGAAATAAGTAGCGACTATTGCTCTTTAACAACTAATATTCATTACGTTTGACAACAAACTATGAATGGAGAAATCCTATCAAAAGCTTATTGAAATATTTTCGAGGACTTGAAATGAGTTTTACTGAAGTAAGCTGTTATTTGTATGATAAATGTTTTGCAATTTATTATTGTTTTTGCGAAAAGCTTACTAAACTTCACTTACATAATAGCTCCACTGTCTAAATGAAACATATTTTGTAGGTAAATAACAGGATAATCATTTTCACCTTAATGACAATTATGTTATCGAATATTGAAGTACACCAGTTATATAAACCAGGAATATCACATATCCACTTAGATATAATCAACAAGTAGTGTCGTGATAAGGAGTGAGCCTAAACAGATGGTCAAGATATTACCTAATATCCATATTTTATATTCGCATTCCATTGATTCCTTGAATGGAGATGCCATGGAACGTATAAATATTTAGGTGTTCCGAAAGGGAATCGATGTGAACGCTTTTTCGGCTGCCTGAAAAGGGCGGTATTATTAATTCGGCCATTCGTCTAACCTTTGGCATCATAAGGTCTATTAATCCGTATTAATATTAATACATTTGGCATGCCAACAACTGAGTTCGGTCTTTCAAAGCATGTTAGATGTATCAGCCAGCATATTGTGTTTTTTATGCTGAAGAAATCTATCTACAACTACTTACACGAGTTACGTTTCTCTACTCCCTTAAACAGGTTGAAAACAAATCTATACTAATATTATAAAGCTGAAGAGTTTGTTTGTTTGTTTGTTTGAACGCGCTAATCTAAGGAACTACTGGTCCGATTTGAAAAAATATTTCAGTGTTAGATAGCCCATTTATTATACCAAAAATATACCAAAAATATATGTACGAAAGAATTATTTAAAAATATTAGAATCTTTGATGGAAATGAATGCATTATTTGTTAAGAGTTGTATCAACGTAATAATATTAATCT
>NWSH02000008.1:9892760-9909380 GCA_002382865.2 Heliothis virescens
ACGAATTTCGACATGAAACTTCGTGAAGTTACTCCTTGAAATAAATAAGTAAACACGTGTTTAAAATTTTTTTTGAAATTCAACCCCTAAGGGGGTAAATATGGGTTTGGTAATTTGTATAGAAGGCTTATGATTTAGTGACATTAAATTTTGAAGATAGGTTTCTCTTAGGGTGTAGACATCACATCGCATTTTACGAAAATATACTCCTAGGGGAGTAAAACGGGGGTTGGTAGTTTGTATGAAAGTCCTATGTTTTTGATGTGTTTACCTGATGCAGAACCGTAACAGACGAGCTAAACTATAAGAGATACAAGAATGGTGCCATTGTAAAAATTTATCCACGTAATGATTTTTTTCTGCTGAGATATTTAATTTGAAGATCTAGAACACCTTATGTGGAACTTCAAGAGCCCAGCTATACTATAACACGTGTAGGAATGATGTCTTAGCAAAAGTTGTTTAAACTGGTGGGTTGAGTTACAAAAATGAAAATCGCTACCCGGCTCTTAGAATACGACATCAGATGCTTCAGATCTTTGATTTTGACGACTCCGTTGTCGCTGGCATAAGCGACATGATCCGCGTACGAAGTCGCGGGCAGAAGCTAGTCTATTACACAACTGAGATTGTAATTTTTTTTATTTGTTTGTTACGGTTTCAAGGTTAAACGGATTGAGATGAATTTGGCGGCCAGTAATCCGGATTAGTAGTTAGGGTATATTGTTATTCGGGTGCGGGATTATATTTATAAAGGGAAGCAGTCTCACTAACTTTAAAAGCTGACACAAGGAGCAGGTCCTCGGGAATCCTTTAAAACAGACTTGGCAAGAATAGATGAAATTATTAAAATTAATTAAAAAAGAAACAAAGTGACTTAAAATCCTTACAAAAATAGAATACACTCAACTGTTAGACAGGGGTTACACGATCAGTCTGGCGTCATTCTGGCATCAGTCACAGACTGACGAAAGACTGGAAAAAAACACGGTACATTTTGGACTATCAGTCCGTCAGTCACCCGGTTACACGATCATTCTCCCATCATTCATGACCAGACTGATGCCAGACTGATCGTGTAACCCCTGTCTTAGTTATGTAAATGAACTTACATTATTTTTACGTGGTTATACAAGGATTCTAAAAATGTAACGTTGTTACATGGCGTATAGAAATGTATGTTCAAAGCTTTTACTGTGTTCTTGAATATTCATAAGTAGGTAACAGTTACATATAAACGGCAGGTTCTGCACAAGTCAAACGGTTTATGAAAACAATGAAAAGGTCTTATTTTCTCAACTTTTAATGATTTACTATGAAAGGTAGATAGCTTAGGGACTAATGAAAAGGTTGAATCGATAGTTAAATCGAAATAGTGATAACGAAAGCTTTTGATTAAAAACATGTTGGGATAGGTATTAAATAAATATTTTAAATTGTATTGGATTGGTGTAAGTTAGTTGAAATGAAAATTAAGTTGTTATTATTATTAGAGGTAGAGAAAAATTTGTCGCGATGTCTGATGAGGATGTGTGATATGTGATGAAAAAGTCGCTTGAAAAGACCTTGGCATACCCAGTTCAGTGTGTACAAAATGAGAAATGTAACCCCCTAATACATAGTAAGCAATTTAAGTTAAATAATTTCAGAGCATTATTAATTCTGTTCGAAAGACTTTCATTTACTTTTTATGTTTTGCCAAATATATAAATGAAATCTTGGAATTCTTGCCCCTAATTTTATTTCAATTGTCGTTGATATTGACATTCCTTTTTAGATATTAAGTGACATGGTACAAATTGTTGTATCTGAAATTTAATTACGTCCTACTTAAGATAAAGAACTTCAAGACAACGAACGCTAACAAAGTTGGACATTTTACTAGAATTCATCCCCTTAAAAGGTAAAAGGTATTTTCATCTAATATATTACCCAGAGTTGAAACTTATAAAACACTGAACTGATTAAAAAACACATTCACATAAAATGTCTGAATTGTATTCCTCAAGGGGAAAACTTTTTGCATTCAACGTATATGTGGCCAAAAATGTTTTTGTCAAAACTACTACGTAATTAGTTATTAAAGTGAAACTATTAAGACTTCTAATATTACGTTTCTAGAATTTATAAACATTTATTTTTTCTTGCAATAATAAATAAACAAAAAATACATTTCAGGATTTAGTTTGCTTTTTCGAAGACGATTTTGAATAAATAGAAGGTTTGAAATAAACTGCTATATTTCGAAAGTTTCAGTGCAATAGTTTCATGTTTTTTTATGTCCAATTTACAACTAACAGACAGACATTTTTTTCCAGACGGACTCGATATAGTTTTTACCTTGTTACAGCATTATTGAGAAATTTTCCTTGTCCCTCACGACAATTTCACGTCTACAGGTTTACTTAGAGAACCTTTTAAATCATCGTAGGTATATCAGACTATCTACTTTTCTGAATTACAGACATCAATGTGAAAGATTATAATTTATTATTTATAAACATCTTTATAACCTCATTATAAAATAAGCATTTACAATAAAAGTAAAAAGAAACAAGATGGTAATGCTTTTATTTGCACAAAGGATGAGCATTGCTATCCAACGGAATAGTGCTGCCAGTCTCTTGGGCACTCTCCCAGTCGACAGCGATGCGGAGGAATCTTTTGCCGCTTTTCAGTTTTATTTTAATATTTAGTTAGTGTTTAGGGTTCCGTAACCAAAAGATAAAACTGGACCATTATTAATACTTCGCTGTCCGTCTTTCCGTCAATCCTACAGTCTGGGATCTATGATAGTTAGAAAGCTAAAATTTTCACAGATGATGTATTTCTATTGCCGCTTGAACATCAAACAATTTTTTTTTACCATTAGAAAACGTCAGAATGACCCCTCCCGCTGTGGGTGACAGCGTGAGGGACTGTCAGACTTTTACTGACTAAAACCCACCGTGTTTCTTTGGGATCCCTTTGTGTGCCAGGGCCGCGGTACCTAACTCTTTTGAACAACCCGCAGCCCCGACAGGCTCTGGCCCTAGTGGGCCCCGCAAACAACAAACACCTATAATAAAATAAGAATAGGGGACAACAAACGTAATTTTTTGTACGAAACCTTTCGCGCGCGAGTCCGGCTGGTTTTAATTTTATTGTATTATCTCTGGTTAATTAAGGATATTTTTTCTTATGAACCTTTCCTCGTAGGTATGTACTTGGGAGCATTTTGTCACGAATGATATGAATAACGAAAATTTTTTTGTTATCTATACTATCTAATATTATAAAGCTGAAGAGTTTGTTTGTTTGTTTGAACGCGATAATCTCAGGAACTACTTACTAGTCCGATTTGAAAAATTCTTTCAGTGTTGAATAGCCTATTTATCGAGAAAGGCTATAGGTTACTTTTTATCCGGGTGCGCCGAGTAGTTCCTACGGGACGCGGGTGAAACCGCTGGCACAAGCTAGTTCTATATAATCAGATTGATACGGCCTGCGAAAGGGTAGCGAGGCAAATGCTGGCTGTCAGTTCGCAACAAGATTACGAAATGAAATGGGAACAAGAAACAGAAGTGATAAATGAGGAAGATTACACCCGGGGATAAATACAATAAACTATAGATAGCACAGTAAATAAGGGTGCATTTAAACTAAACAAATATAACTAGTCAGAACAAGAGCATTTCTCTTGATCCTTTGGTACGACAAACCTCAGAGAAAATGTTACTCAGTTTTCATTAAAATCTAGGGTTGGGATAGAATAAGCATTCACTCGGTTGATGTGAATACCGAGTGAATATGCGTTATACCGGAACATATTATGTATGTATGTTCTCATACTAATACCAGGAAAGCGTATATACCTACACCAATACATGTGCTACCAGGAAAGTATACATATACCTACACCTAAATAAACTAGTTAGAATGATACTGTATTATTCTATTCAATTGGTACTTCCCGAAATGATAAAATTAAAATAATCGGAATTGAATGAGTAACGCCAAATTTTCAGTAATTTCAACGTTTTGAAGAAAAAGCTCTTTAATTAAAACACTTCCATTTAACAACTCGGTAATTAAAGCCGCGAATAATCTAGAAGCGTGAGGCAGTAAAAGCTATTTTGAACCAGACATAGGTATCTACAAATATGAAAATGAACGAATTCGTAAATACCCATGCTAAAACAATATACACACATTTTAAATCGACAGTCGTAGCAAATATCCAGCAGACAGATTAGATAAGAGCAAACATAGATTGAAAGTGTTTTCGATGAATAATTTACCTGTGCAGTGTAAAATTCACGTCGCGGATTATCGAAGAACGTCCTCTTAATGCTATCTATATCTATAGTAGGTAATAAAATTAGAAAAAATAAACTGCATTTACAATGTAAATATTTCTAAACTAAAAAAGTAATTTCAAAAAATGTAGATATTTAAAAATCGTATTCATTCAAAAAGGATAAAACGAAATACAATATTACTTTTTTTGATAAACCCACAACGGGATGAAAATATCTAAGTAATACAAAAAAATAATTATTAAAAAACGTATTCATACGAAAAGGTTAAAAATAAATATTAAATAAACCCTTGACTAAAATAAAATAATTACGCATATTTGAGCATTTATAAATAAGTTACGAATCCAAGAAAAGGCGGATGTATTCCTAACTTATTAAAAAAAACCGGCCAAGTGCGAGTCGGACTCGCGCACGAAGGGTTCCGTTCCATTATCTATGAAAAATAAACTTACCTACTACCTACAATTAGCCAAAACACGAACATTTCTCGGCAACAAAAAATAACTTTGTTTTTCATAAAAATATATACGCCTTTTAGTATTAGTTTTTAGTTTTAAGTTTTTTTTTTACCTAACTGTTATAATTATGTATTATAGACAGATTGTGTACAAATAAATATATGTAAAATTTCCATAATATATGAATAACAAAGTTATAATTTGCGGTTACTGAAAAAGTGTTATAACTCAAAAACTACTGACTGTATTTTGTTCAAACCAATTTTGGTTGATAGTTTTTAGTAAGGTTTATAACTTATATTTTTTTTTAGATTTTTCACTTTGGTAGTTTAGAAATTAAAGGGGGGGGGGGACACATTTTAGCACTTTGAAAATGTCTTACTCTGAAATGATTGACTTTGAGAAAAAATGGTTTTAGAAACCTCAATCTCATTTTTAAAGACCTATCTATAGACACCCCACAAGAATAGGTTAAATGATCTATATCTCTAATATTATTTTTATTTTATTTTTGCATAAGAATCGTAAAGCGGATAGCAAAGGATCTACCAAAGAGGATAGCAGCAGTTAAAAACACTTACTTAATTTGACACAACTTCCTATAAAATAATCTAAATACATTTTAATAAACCATTTTTTTATTAAACATATTATTACATTTAATACATTGAATATATTTACAAACTTAAATTACTAAATTTAATTTTTTAATAAACTATTTAAACTGAAATTGAATAAATGGTTTAAATATTTTTAAATAAAATTCAAATATTAATGTGAACTTGCGATATAAACTATTTAATTATTGTTACAATTCCGGCACAAATTATAGATTTTTAAATTTCAAGAGCTTCCGGTAAAAATTAAAATACATTTATAAAATCGTAAGTACTAAAATATATTCGATCTAATATTTTTTTGTTAAAAATTTACGAATCACAACATTATTTTTATCCCGTCGTGGGTTTTTCAAAATTTTTAATTTTGTATTTTATTTTATCCTTTTTGAAGGATACGATATTTTTTATTTCTTTTGTTATTTCTATCCCTTGTCCACGCCATCATGGGATTTCTTTTTATTTTTTTTTTGAAGAAATCTTTTGCAGAAAACTGCATCTACACAGGTCATGTCGTTTCATACTTACCTAGGTGGGAACAGTTTTCATTTAAAGAGCTTATTGCAGCGCACCCTGGTGGGTCCAAACATAACACTTCAAAAACAAGCCTTGATGAATTAATTACAAATCGAACACAGAAAACCGTATTTCAACAGCTAAAGCGGTTTTCGAGATAATTGTGAACATCTGAATTTGCACAAACCTAAAAACACACAGCATCTCACCCTAAGGACCAAAACACATAACCGCGGTGCGACGCCGCGCCGCTGAAATCGGCGGTTTGCGTTGCGGCGTCGCGAAAAAGAGCATTTTATTGTCAGGTAACCACTGACCAGTTCTTTGTGATTATTTATTGTGGATAGACGTGTCTCTGCCATGGACAATTGTTTAACTGCTTCCGGGTTTACTGACACGTGTTATGTGCTAGAGTAATTGAAACAAACTAAATCATTGTCAACAAGTATGACATCATAACGCTGGAACTAGCGCCACGCTGCGGTGCCGCGCCCGCGCCGCTACAATCTGCAGTGCCGCTACTGCCGATTTTCGCGGCGCGGCGCCGCAACGCGGTTATGTGTTTCGGCCTTAAATGCATTACCCAGCTCCGCTCGCGCGTCGTGGGTAAAAAGTGATAGTCTGGCGATTATTATATTTGGGAGCTAAAAATAGCGGTTATCAAAAACATGATGAGGTAAGTGCTGAGGATAATTTTAATACGAAATTAAAATCGTTATGGCAATCATTTTTGGTTCTGGTTTCATTAGCCCATAATTAAGTATGCTAAACCACTACCTTTGAATCGGCTTTAATATTACTTTAAGGATATTGTACGTCGATTTCCTGCCTCCAATTATATTGGACTAGCTTCCGCCAGCTGTTTCAGCCGCGTCCCGTGGGAACTACTCGGCGCACCCAGATAAAAAGTAGCGTTTAGCCTTCCTCGATAAATGGGCTATTTAATACTGAAATAATTTTTCAAATCGAATCAGTAGTTCCTGAGAATAGCGCGTTCAAACAAACCCTTCAGCTTTTTACGATTAGTAGGTATAGATAGTTTGGTTTACAATATTGTTTACTGTCACATACGAAACGTTTAACACAACACCAGTATTTAACATTCTTTCTTAACTGTATTTTCTTTACTTTTTAGGTGCACCGTTATATAATCCCTTGAGGAAATGAATGAATGGTGCCTAAATAGTTAACACATTCAATATTGTACGGGTGTTGGGAGTAATCTGTTATGAAAACAGTTCGCACCTTTTCTGCAGATACGTAAATGTTGAGTAAACAGCTTTCAGCAATAACAAGGCAAAATGAGAAGGTTTTTGACACTCTTCATTCAGTTTTTTCGTGAAAGAGTAACAAACATACCACTACATACAACCTCACAAACTTTCGCATTTTAAATATTAGTAGGAAGGATATTAGGGTACATGTCCTATAATAGTTATACATTATTCATGTGAAAACGCAATTAAAGCCGGTAACTACATACTACATATACATACAGCATGAACGTAGAATAATTCTTAGAAATCAATGTTACCTCTTAAAACACTTCGCACTATCAACGAGGCGCATTACCGCACAGTAGGAGCCAAACATGAATCATAGAGTTATAGTTAGCCACTTGTGACGTCACTTTATCATAAACTCGTGGATTTTACTCCATTATGTATATTTGACGACCGACCTACTTGTAATTACTGGGAGACCTTGAAGACATGCAGGCCCGCTGGCTAACTTAATGAATAAATCGTCATGGCACCGTAAGCGAACGTGGTTCTGAAAGCTGAAACTTTTCATACAAAACTTTCATTTATCCAGCTGTTAGAAACCGTTGTTTAAATAATCTAAAAATAAATTAAGGATTTTGATAAAAATATCAGAATAATTCGCTGTGTACTTGCGCTAATCTAGAAAAGCTACTGTACTTATATGAAAGTCACCTCAAGATATTTTTGACAGCGTTTGTTTTTCAAGTAAGTTCTAGTTAAATTACTCACAGGCAAAAAAAATAATGAAAAATGGATAGCATTTATTTTGGAAACAATAACAAGTTAAAATTTGTAAGAAATATGGTAGAAGCTGACTGACACTTAATTTAAATGAAAGTGTCACCTTGTGCATGTGATGAGGTGAAATGAAACGCGTGTAACTGAAACCGTGAATTTCATGTTTTATTTATGAACTGAGGGCCGTGAACCCTAGGAATGGTGTGTGCATCTTGTTGAAACACTTTTAGCAAATCATTTTTCAGTACAATGAATATTAAATTTCATATACATAAATGCTATCACGAAATATACCTGGATCATTTATATATTGCTGTTATAATAATAGGTATAAAGTTTCGAGCAAGCTGATGAAACCAAAATAATCCAATGCACTGAAATAAACCCGTATCTATAAATGCTTTTAAACACGTTCGTATCTAAAACTATCTATTTGAAATATATTTGAATATAAAATTTAAACACGTTGTGGAAACTAAACGCTTCCTAATTCCTACGATCTCAAATTATGATGCAAGGTCACGTAAATGTTTGCGATAATGTTTACTTAATGCATCTTTGATGTTTTCACAAGGTTAGCGCCATTCAACTATGACTACCAGCCTCTTCGCTGAAGCGTTACATCTGTCTTTACGATACATACTGTTGTTCTATATCGTAGGGCTGCTTTGAAATTATGGGATTTAGTCAGTAAAAGTCTGATACTCCTTGCCGCTGCACCCACAGAAGGGGTTACTTGTTAATTATTTTTTATCTCCACAAAAATGCTTGCTTTGAAATAGACCGGTAATCTATACTAATATTATAAAGCTGAAGTTTTCTTTCAGTGTCAGATAGCCCATTTATCGAGGTACGCTACTTTTTATTCGGGTGTGTGGAATAGTTCCCACGGGACGCGGGTGAAACCGCTGGCGGAAGCTAGTATTGTGAATCGTTTTCTATCTATATTGTGTGTGTTTACAGCCAATTATCAATTAGGTGTCACTTAAATGGTGATAAATTACTTCAGTTTCTAAATACTTTCAACACCTCGCTATAAGGCCCGAAACTCAATGTATTTTTGGTTTCGGAGCTAAATAAAGGTTAACTTAATTTACTGACAAATGTTTTAGTTTTGACACGTGACACGTTTGTTGTGACAAGACCTTCCTTACACTGTCATAATGCAGGATATATGTAACATAGACTTTAATTGCAATACAATTAGGATTGTAAATTGCTTGTTCCTGTAAAGGTATACGCGCTATAATATTTATGGTTGATGGATTACACGCTATGGAACAAACAAGCAATTAATATAAACAATTATTTGGAGTGTGTAGACAAAGGTCACGTCATATCGTTTTACAGAGCTAAAGTGTGACTCATTCCTACGTGGTGGGAAGTTTCGGTTGTAAATGCAGTAGTTTAATGTTCAACTGCTGAAATCAAATGTGTATGTACAGACGACAGCACATCAAGTTACCACAATCTGTCAAATTTCTGCACTCGATTTCCAACTTTATCACAATGGAGGTAGGTTAATGTTCGATTGGTAAAATTTGACAGTTTCGTATAGATTGACCTGCTGTCGTCTGTACTTATTCAGAGCTTATCACCTAGAAGCTTTACCACATATCACAATCACTTTCCCAAAGAAGAAATTAATGGTTCAAATAACGTTACATAAAAAAAATATCGATCATCAAGTTCTGATAAGTTTTTGATACGATGAATGTTACCTGATAGCACTATCGATATTTATTAGATATGTTTTTGACTAAATTATATGAGTCAAAGGTTAACTACGCCTCAATAATGTTTTTCAGGCGCAGTTCTTTAGTTACATACATACGTATATGTAGGTTTCTCGGTATCTCTTATCGTCAAAGGCGAGATCCTACCGGTGGTGATGTTCTAAGAAAAACAGTAACAAATCGCGTTCGAACATACAGAACAACATAACAGAACCTCAGCGAAAATTCAAAGAAAACAGATTCCCTTTAAAACACTTATTTAGTGAACGAAGATTCATGAAATTCATGTAAGTATTGTAATTTAAATACTTTGTAGTTCGAAAAACTGAATAATAAAAGGAAAGTTTTTGTGTTCTAGACATTTTTTATATATTTTTTTATATTCAAAAGTTGCAACAATGTTACACCTGTTGTAAATTACCTAATATTTTTTGTCAGTAGTTTACATATTTGACTAATTCTACTTTCAGATTATCAGTTAGTCGTGCTATGACGCGATGTTTAAACAGCTTTTCGTGTGTGTCTCTTACAAACTACTTTAATTTCATGTTTCATACTGAAAACTAGACTTCCATAGGTTCCTATACAATAGACATGATGTTTTTACTCGATGTTGATAACGGCAACAGACAGAGGGTTGACTTATCTCTAGAATAGGTATTTTGATCATTAGCTACTTTGGAAATAAGTGATGAAAATAAAATTAATATTCAATAGGTATCATATCATATCGTATCTACGAATTTCCACTGGGCCGATTTATTTTTAATCCCGCCAGACATCGTTTGCAAAAGCTACATAGCTTGAAAATGCAATGATCAGGAATTAAAGTGGTCTCTTCTACTCTAAAATTGAAGTCCATCTTGTTTGCGCATAAACTGATTGGTTTTTGTATCTTTACAAGCGACGGGAACCCTATCTGTTCCACCGTTCAGAAAGGTAAGTATTTAAACTCCCGTCTACTATCTAAGCTGCTTATTTCTGTTATTATCTACGTGACGTCGTCACTATAAGTAGGGATAAGTACGAAACATGATACCTAATACTCGGATGGAGTTTAGGTCTAATCTATTCAGTAAAATGGAAATGTTTGCTAAAATAATAAAACAGGTTTTAATTTTTGCTCTCATTTGAATCGTATAATTGGTTCTTCTAATAAATGTAAATCAAAATTATTTTGCGCTGTTATTACCTTATATTATTTTTCAATAAAAAGTTTATCGAGATTACGTTAGAATTTTTGGAAAACAGAAATTTTGGAGTTTAAGACGAATATAAAAAATACTTTGAGCACAAAAATACAATGATTAGGTAGGTTACGCCTAATAACTTCAGAAAAAAACTATCTTCTGTTGCCAACGTCACATTATTCATCTTCGAATACGAGACGTCGCCGTAAGGAATTCACCGCAGTTTAGATAAAAGATATACTTCCGAGCTACGGATTGTGGTTAATATAAAACGCAATCACGATCAGATAAGAATGACTTCTAATATCTATGGAATGATCCAATTAAATTAAAGGACACACAATTTAATATTTTGGTGTAATATTCAGAAAAGGTCAATCTATGAAAGTAGGTATATTGTTGCATTGCATTATACTTAAGTACGTAAAAGTAGTGTACGTACATAATGTGCGTATGTCTCACTGAGATGACATCACTTTTCCCGAACCTGCATAAATACATAAAAACACTGTTCAGAAAACAAAACAAGGAAACTTCTTCAACAAAAGGCGACTTTGGAGGAAAATTTCATAGGGAAATCTGCACCACTCGGTTATTCCCTAACACTTGTGTTTGTTTACCACATTTTCACTATAGACAGTATTTGCACAACTCATAAATACATTCTAAAATACAAACAAGTAATAATCGGGGAGCGAGTTCCCTAAGCGATGTTTGCGCGCGCTTACGTCCCTGTAGACCTGGAGACCACCACTGTAATGTTTTGTTGGTTTTTAGATGCACATGAAATAGGTACATGTAAAAGGATGTATGAAATTAACAGATTTACCTCATTCCATATATAAGAATAAAGTTAATAAGCCTAGCAATATAAGAAATAAAAACCGGCTAAGTGCGAGTTGGACTCGCGCACGAAGGGTTCCGTACCATTATCTATGAAAAAAGTACAATAGGAATGGTCAAATGTGAGTTACTTAAGTTGCATATTATTTCTAATAGATGGCGCTACTAGTATACAATTTTGCAATTAATTTATATAAATCAACAGCCTCAATAATATATATTTTTTAATTTTTAGTATTTGTTGTTAGGTATAGCGGCAACGGATATACATCCTTTGTGAAAATTTCAGCAGTCTAGCTATCACGGTTAATGAGATACAGCCTGGAGACAGACAGACAGACGGACAGGGAGACAGACAGACAACGAAGTCTTAGTAATAGGGTTCCGTTTTACCCTTTGGGTACGGAACCCTAAAAATATCTGTGGAGGCCGGGATACCCACTTATTGGAGACAGAAAAAAATATGTCAACGACCTCCAAACTATTTGTACGAGCGCGCCGACATAGGTATTAACAGAATTCAAATACACTTGCGACAGAAGTAAGTAGCACGGTAAGATGACAAAATCATTTCAATTGTATAGAATATACCTACCTATTCCCTAATTTATTCGTCCTTATGTGACTTGCAGCTTTAATTGTGAGTCAGTCTGTCTCTATGCAGTTAAGATATACATGTGTGCGTAAGGTGAGTTTACACACATAGACAGAGTTTACAATTGAGTAGGTATGTGTACAAACATCCATCGCTCTCAATAAAATACTTTATTTTGACAACTCGATAATAAGCGTTTGTTTGAACCATTGGGCAGTGAACTTATGTTAATAAAGTAATGTAATAGGCACCGACATAAATTACATAATGTTTACAGTGCATTATAACTGTTAGAAAATTAACGTCAAGGACGGAAGAAAACAAATGATAAGATAATTTTCATTCCTTTCGTAATCCCGTAAGACTGAATTATGTTTGCTAAGATTTACTGTTTTGTTAAAACCTAGTGCTTTAGATTTAAATTTTATTGAGATAAAGATTTAAATTCCGCGCCCACTTTTATAAATGCGTTACATATTCAGAGAAACAGTCACGAACCGAAATATGAATGCACACTCACGTTGATATTTAAATGTTCTTTTCGTATTGCTGGCCAATGTTTACCAACTACAATACATATTTATGCAACTACAGCTTCGGGTATTTTAAGAATCGATTTTGAAAGATGAAATATATCCATTCACGTTTTCGTAAGATGCGTTAGTGTGTCATGTCTAATAACTTCTGTGGAATGACATCATTGACTAGATTGTGTCATATTTATATTAACGCGTTCATTCAAGGCCTTACAAACGAGCTAGCTGGAACGAATGGGGAGGGAGAAAGTATTATAATCGTATTAGTTAACGATGAGGGCAGGATTGTGACGTCATGTGCCATTTAGATGGTCTGTAAGCACTTCATGCATAAAAAGTAGGTTGAAGCTCTCGATAGACACTAACAGGAAAATCTAGGCATGTTTAAAACGAGACACATACTTGCATACTATACTTAAGTAGTATAGTTCTACTACATAATGGCATTCACAACTATTGTGGGTGAGACGTATTTGACTATATTACGACATTCTATGAAAATGCTGTGCAGGAAAAATCTTTAGCGTATAATTTTGAAAAATATAATAGTTTGGTCCAGGACATCAATGATAATGACGAAACAAAAATCACATGACAGTAACGGTATTATACAAAACTAGCCGTTTTCCCGCGGTTTCACTCGCGTCCCGTGGAAATTACTGCCCGTACCCGGATAAAACATAGTCTATGTCACTCGTGGATAATGGAGCTTTCGAATGGTGAAAGAATTTTTGAAATCGGTTCATTACTTCCAGAGATTACCCCCTACAAACAAATAAACTTACAAATTTACAAACCATTTTACCTCTTTATAATATTATTATACATAGATATAAATAAAAATAATAGTAGGAAATGGAAGATATTAGATGTGTATTATCTAATGCTTACATCCATTAATGTATTTATTTGTACGTAACTTTGACAGTAGCTATAGTTAATTTGTTGTCTTTGTTTTTCTGTGCTTTTCCTTTTATTTATGGGTACCTTTATGTTAGTTGTATGAGATTGTAGTATCCTCGTTAAATGACTTTGCCACTGCGAAGTTTATCACTTGACGCCTAGTAGTAGTGTTCTGTTCATACATTAGATCATAATGACATTTGTAGCTAACTTCAGAGCAGCAAAGTTATTGGACAAGGATTTAACTTACTGATTATGATAAACAAAAACATTTCTACAGTGTTTTACAAGTTGTAGTTTATTAATTTTGGTCATAAAATGCTGCATGCACTTCAACAATACATATGACATCATTATTTGATTAGTCAATCGTTCCCATAACTATAAAATGTATAAAATAATTTAACTAGCTTATATTACATAATGCTTTTAACTTCCCTGACCACAATCGAAACTTCTAGAACATTTACAACGTTCTAGAAAAACAGAGCACTCGTCTATATTATTGAAAGGTTAATGATGCGTGTCCAGAGTCAATTTTGTAAACATCGTTCATGGCTGCCTGTAATGTACTCGTGCATTACCAGTCACGGTTAGAAGTTAATTAACACCTGATATTTTAAAATGAAAATTATGACATTGCGATGGAATGATATATGCAAATTGCCTAAACTTTTATGGTATTGTTACAAAAATCTCAAACAGACGTTTGATAGGTGTGAAATTTTATAACATAACCAAATTTTGTATTATTGTTTAATCACCTGTCAAAGGTATGTTTAACTTTTTATATGTATATGAAGAGGTCAAAACTCGATGCAGACATTTTATAGTAAAACGCATGCAAAACGACAAAAGCCAAAACAAGGCAGATTAAAAAAAAAGTGGGAAATTAAGTATTATATTTGTATATCGGGTTGTATTCGTAGTAGACTTGGTGACAATTTAGAGATTCTAGAAAATTATATTATAGTCAAAAAGCACTTTGAGTAATGAATTTATAAAATGATGTCACCGCGTAAACTGTAGCTACTATATGTATGGAACTTTTACGTTAGTATCCTACATTTCAGTTCCTATGGCAACAGCGCAGTATTTCCCAATAACACTATTAATTATATTTTTTCGCGTACAGTTGATGTGATGTTATCAGAATAACAAAACGTTGAAATATACCTAATGGTTGTAACATATAAACTGTTATTAGTGTACTACCACACATTAATTAGTGATACTATATCTAGTATTACACCTAAATACATCATACAGTTTATAATCTATTGTACAGAAATTAACAATTTACATACTTTGTTAACTTAGGTATTAAGCTGAAATGTACAGATGAATGTTTTGTTTGATGACCAAAGATCGGAATTTTGGATGCTATTACTATCAAAAGTATGGATATGACCTAAAATTCGTTATTTTACTATTATTTATATATATTTTTTCCCGGGATTTAAATTCTCGGGGATTACCTATACGTTTCATAGGTATAAAGTCAGATACAAAAACAAACAAACAAAGAAGCAATTCGTTACGCGCGTTTTTAAAATTAAATGTATATTTTTCAATATTTCTGAGAGATTTTCTTAATATTTTTTTCCGTAAGAACCTTCTCCTAATAATAAGAAATACAACAAAAAAAGAATTTGTGAAATCGGTCCAGCCATTCACACGTGATGCCGTGACCAAGGAAAACGGGTTTCATTTTTATATATATAGAAGAAATGCTTACATTCATCTATTTGATGACTTTTAAAAAGAATATATAATATGTAAAAAAGGCGATTTTAATTTTTTTGAATGCTAAACACAATTACCAGAATCAATTACTTAAAATCCCGGGAATATGGTCATATCCATATTAGTGATATCATCTCAAATAGCATCCGAGTTCCGATCACTGTTGATGACATAGATTATCAGCGTTTTCACACCAGCGGAATTTTGTCGTGCACAGCAAAATGTATACGCGCGATGCATTCCGAGCTGCAAAAATGTCAATTGTTTGGACCACGAACTTTCGAACCCAGCGTTGTCGCTTGGAAAAACGGAGTGGAAAAATCGCTAGTGTTAGTTTTCTTGCAGTTTCCCATGTGTCCCGGAGGCATTTCTTCCCATACCCGGAAAAGACACATATAGCTAGGGTTGCCATCCGTCCGGGTTTTCCCGGATTTGTCCTCGTTTAGAGGGCGTCCGGGGAGCGTCCGGGGAAGGTTTCATTTGTCGACCGGGTTTTAAAAAATAAAAGAAATTGGGTCGCCCGCCCGCGAGACACGCACTATGCTCATTTTTACAATAAATAAAGACAGGTTGCGACCCGACTTTGCGAAAATTTTGCGCTCGCTTCGCTTGCGCATATTCTAAATATCAACATCTGGCCAACTCGGACTTGCACATGGAAGGTTGCATACTATTAGCTATAAAACAGTTAAAATCACTTTTGTTTTATGGGAACATAGCCTAAAATACTTATTTTATTCTAGTTTTCAATAATTGTTGTTATAGCGGCAACAAAAATACATCATCTGTAAACAATTCAACTGTTTAACTGTCTGTGACAGGCGAATAGGGAAGTCTTTGTAATAGGGTCTCGTTTTACGGTTTGGGTACGGAACCCTAGAAATTACCATGTCTTACTTATCAACCTAGCAAGCACGGTCCCAAAACTGTATCTGGTTGAAACATCTTCTAAATATTCAGTATTCAACTTGTTCACATCTAATGGTGTTTTGAATTACAATTTTTAACGATGTTCAGACAGTCAGAAGGATTGAGAAATACTATCGTGTTCCAAAAACCATCGTGACTATAAAAGATTTCTCAAAATACTCACGCATCTTGTCATTATTTCCTGCTGTTTTTTTATTCAAGCATATAATAAAATTGCACTCGCTTGTCCATCACCCGTCCAAAAAA
>NWSH02000008.1:9948193-9973554 GCA_002382865.2 Heliothis virescens
TTTTCCACATCAATCTTGAGCGAAATCATTTTTGTTGTAATTTTATTTTAAAGTGGACGCCTAAAAGAACCTTATTAAACTTCTTTCTATTCCTATCGCGAACAGACCATAGGTAAGTATTTATAATGTGAATGCGTGTTACTCATAATGTTTTTAGGGTTCCATACCCAAAGGGTAAAACGGGACCCTATTATTAGGACTCACTCTCTGTCTGCCCGTCGGTCTGTCTGCTCATCCGTCTGTTACCAAGCTGATCATGTATTATTGTTGCTGCTATAACATCAAATTAAAACTAGGATATCTATATTAATATTATAAAGAGGAAAAGTTTGTTTGTTTGTTTGGTTGTAATGAATAGGCTCAAAAACTACTGGACCGATTTTAAAAATTCTTTCACCATTCGAAAGCTACATTATTCACGAGTGACATAGGCTATATTTTATCCGGGTACGGGCAGTAATTCCCTCGGGATGCGAGTGAAACCGCGGAAAACGGCTAGTAATAAATATTTTAGGTAGCTCCCATACAACAAACTTGATTTTTATCGACAATGGCGTTGAATCCTTCGTGCGCGAGTTTGCCTCGGACTTGTCCGTTTTCAAATATAATTCCATTTCAATTGTTATGACTTCTGCTGTTTCAATTGAATCTTGCAATCATTCCATGCAAAAACCAAAAGGTTTTTGTTTTTTTTTTTGCTTAGTGCGGGCTAACTTCTGTACGTACTTAAAGTTATGTTTACATTATTATAACTAGCTTCTGCCTACAGTTTCACCTGCAGCTCGTGAAAACTGTTTCCGCACAATGATAAAAGAGGCTAATTGTTTTTCTGATATAAAAGCTATATTACTGTTTAATGTCATTAAAATCCATTCAGCAGTTTTTGCGTAAAAGAGTCACAAACACACCCACGTACGCCCAACAAACTTTAGATTTTTACATAGGTATATTCAGTAGGATAACATACAGTTGTGGCCATATAATTAAGAACGATTTTAATTTCAGAGAGTAGTAACAATTTAGAAAGAAACGAATCTGGACAAATAATTAAGAACGTTCTTATAATTTTCGACAATATTATTAAATTAACCTAATAGTTAATGAAGTTACGCCATATAGGATCACTTGCAATGTAGGCAGACCCTTTAAATGGATACTGTTTGGCCAAACGAACTATCTTTCTATCCATTCGAGGAGCTGTCTTCCTCTTTCTAGGCTCACGTGCTTTATTTGTAGTAGTTTCATGTATTCTGAAATGTTTTAAAGCATGGAAAATCATGTTTTTGGAGCATTAAAGATGGTCTGCTATGGTTTTATAGGACCCACACATTCTCTCGAAGTTTTGTTATGATTTCTCTGGTAGGCTGGTCACAACTTAATTTTTTCCCATTTTCAACTAAGGGATAAACACGTTTTAATTATTTTACAGTAATTAATGGCGCCAAAGTTATACGAAAAGTCACCTAGCACAACGGTGTTTTTTATAAGAATAAAAAAATATCTAAAATTATTCAGCGTTCTTAATTATATGACCAACCGGTAAGAGTAGGTACGAGCCACGTTCAGGTTCTACATTTAGGTACTCTGTAGGAATTATCTGTTATTTTTTTAATTACTAATATGCACAATGTATGCACAATTAACATGGCAGTATTTTGCTATTACATAATAAAAATCAGTAACATACATTCTTTATGTTATGTGACGCTACTTGTAAAAAAAATGCATATCCATGTAACCGTTCTTAATTATATGACCACAACCAAGTACCTGTGTTGAGGAGGTCAGACAAAAAGTCGCTCCATGTGAAACATGTATAACTACGTAAGTTTGGTAGTTATCTCACAATAAAGTTAAAACGTACATATTTCTGGAAGCCTGTGCACCTGAAACTTTCATTAATTACTTACAAACATACGACATATGCTGTATAAATATGCCTACTTAGATGAGAACACAACTTACTTTGCTAAGTCAAGCATACACGTGTCAAAATACTAAGTGAAATTCAAGTAGCTTTCACTACATGAAAATAAGGTATTATAAAGAGTGTTTGTAGGAGTATTAAATGTCATTAAAAAGCATCGATTAGAGATGCTTAGATTAAAATTTAATGTTCAGGGTTTTATGACCAGTGGCTTCTGCGGTGGGTAAGCTGATGTGATGATTCTGATACAAGAACATGTTTTCATAAGTCATGAAGCTATGAAAGTAGCCTTCGATTTTACTTGATTTTCTACGAAACAAAAAGGCAGTCAATATTTTGAATGGTATAGATGCAAATTGTATTTGATAAATCGCCTATCCCTATTAACATTGTCGGATATGAATTTTTGCCATTTTCTTTTTATTTCACTAATCACTACTTAAAAGACCCTTCTTTTAGTATTAGCAACAAAAAAATATTTTCTATGGATAATTTTCAAAATAGCCACGTTAACATCGTCGGATATGTTACGACTGACAGTTAATAATGACAGAAGTTGACTCGCGACAAAGTTTGCGGGACGCGAGTGGTGCTGCTCCTGGCGTTCCGCGTGCGGTTGTGCCAGCACCGACCATGTTGCACGGGCGAACGCATGTTGCGTAATATTGAATCACTAAATTCCTTATTTATAACTTGCTTTTGTTTTATAGCGTTGATAATGTTTANTGTGCCAGTACCGACCATGTTGCACGGGCGAACGCATGTTGCGTAATATTGAATCACTAAATTCCTTATTTATAACTTGCTTTTGTTTTATAGCGTTGATAATGTTTACTAGGTCCGCACGCGTACTAAAACTAGCTGTCAAACAATCTGAAGAACATGTTATGAATACAAACTAAAATATTGATTATGAAATTATGACCATTGCCGATGAAAATGAAGACCCAGCTAATAAAAATATTTGTTTTACTACAGAATTACTTTGAAAATCATGATACAAATGATTTTACAAATAAACTAACTTCATAACTTACTTGAAATTTTAGTTAATGAAATATGTGCAAATATTCGGTTAAAATTGTAGAATGTGGCACTACCGACATATTTAATCTAACGCAATACAATGAATAATGTCGGATGTGGTACTACCGACATATTCTCAATTGGTTTGTACACGGAACATTGTCGTACGTGGCAGATCCGACTAATCACAGTTGATTTGATACGGTTAAAAATGGCATTTCTAACTTTTTACACACTTAGTAAAAGAATAACAGTACTTTTATACCATGTCATTAAGCTCTCAAACATATATTACATGCTATAAAATTTTTGAAAACCTGGTTCCTATATTTAAAAAAATATCAACAATTCAAACTTTGCTGCGCTCTCCTGTAAAGTTGCCGATTTTCACATCCGACAATGTTAATAGGGATAGGCGAAATATACTGCCTCGTTGGTCTAGTTGTCGCACAGGCGACTGCTGTGCACGAGGTCTCGGGTTCGATTTTCGGGACGGGCCGAAATAGATTTGTGGGTTTTAAAAACTTTCACAAAGCAGCCCGGAGTTGGAAGTTGGTGATTGATACACCCGTGCCTCGGAGAGCACGTTAATGTCGGTCCTGCGCCTAATCTCTCTCCGGTCGTGTCGGATTGCCGTCCCATCGGATTATGAGAGTGAGGGAATAGGGAGTTTAACTGTGTCTGCGCAAATGCTTGTGCACTATAATATGTCATGCGTAGCTGGCTGATCTCCTAACATGAGAAAAGCCGCCGTGGCCGACATCGGCTAGGACGCCATCATCATTAATTTGGTAAATAGCACTGTGTTTGCTGTACAAAAACTTGCTTATTTCCGTAACCTATTGCTGAAAAAATAATCATACATTTGTTAAGTACAAGTAAGGTTTCTTTTAATTTCATAGTATATTCATTTATATAACAGATTTAAAATAGTAAAAATATAAATACATATTCATTAAAATAATTGGCGACACGTGACTATCATTATATTCCTGGAACGTTATTATTGAATAATATTTCGCATTTAAACAATTAAGTAATAGGTACTAGTATGTACACAATTAGCAACAAAACACATAACCTAAACAATTAGTTATAATCTTAGAAAATAGATGCATCGTGTATGCGTTTATTCTAGATTTGTTCCAAGTTGTAAAAAAGAGTTAGCGTTTTGTGCTAATAATACATTATATTTTTATCAAATATTTTTTATCCGTGTTCAAAAAAATACAATGGAAAAGCATTAAAGAATTGCATTTATCATTCCGTACATGTATGTATTTTTGTAAGCAGAGGTGAGTATCTAAATATATAAAACTCAAAGGTGACTGACTGACTGACATAGTGATCTATCAACGCACAGCCGAAACCACTGGATGGATCGGGCTGAAATTTGGGACGGAGGCAGATGTTATGACGTAGGCATCCGCTAAGAAAGGATTTCCCGAAATTCCCACGGGAACGGGAAAAAACGGGATTTCAAGTAGCGCGGGCGAAGCCGCTGGCAGAAGCTAGTATTGTAAAATTTATAGATATTTTCTCTATCTTCCTTGTATATCTGATTTACACCATATGTTTTGTAAGTGATGTTTCTATCAATAACATTGCAATCAGCGGAAAGAGTAACCAATACTACTAAACTGGTTGTTTTTAAACCCTGGAAATATTATTGCGGCAACTTGGCCCGCCAGGTACAAGGCAGACTGTCCTTATCACGGTACACTGAAGATTGCCTAAGGAATCGTAATTTACTTTAATCTATCAAGGTATGCCCTAAATATACTTAAGTATGCTTTATTCTTATTTTTTATTTCTTTATATCATCACGTCTTTTAATCATCCACTGCTGAGTACAGGCTCCCTCTCACACTGAGAAGGACTGAGCGTTAAACACAAATCTTACTCAATAATAAATAATAAATATAATAATAAATCATTTATTTGCTTTTAAACATGGTGTTTTTGGTGTTACATGTATAAAATAAAAGAACAAGCATGTTTAGCTATAGAATTATAGCATGCAAAAACCTCTAAGGCTAACTTAAACTAACATCTTACTACTAAGTTAGTTTCTAAGTTGAGTCTATTTCAAATCATATTTTCTGTTAAGAAATTCACTAACACTATAAAAACTACACCTGACTAGCCATTTCTGTAGCTGCGTTTTAAAGGTTCTCACATTTAGTAATTTGAAATGTCTAGGAATTTTATTATAGATGCGTACACACATTGCATCAATGCGGGTTAGTGATTTCAGACTTTACATATAGTTCAGGTTTCATCAAGATGTTTTTCTTATACTTTAATCAGTCCTTGAAGTCTAGGATTTTGGCATTGGTACTTGCCTGATCTGGAATCGAAGCCGTGCTTTGACCACTAGGCCACAATTTTTTATTTTGTTTATACAGTTAATTTTAAATGATGACTTTTTATTTTTAAATCCCTTTTGCCACATCACTTCGGTTTGACTAACTGGAAAGATACCTACTCGTTATTGGTATGGTGAATATAATATCAGCAAGTTATAAAATCTCTAAAAATAAATATATTATAACAATAAAATTTATAAAATCAGCATTTTTTTTAAAATTTTGGAAATATAATGTTGATACAACATTTGGCTATATGAAAGCTAGAGCAAATTTAGCGGGATCTATACAGACATAGTGTACAAATTTTAATGCGTCACGTATTTCGCAAGGAGTCATGAAATTAATATTTTGAATTTATTCAAAACATATTTAAGAAACGAAGCTTTTTCTCTGGAAAAGGCATTTTGGTAATATTCTAGGCAACCATGGAACGCACTTTTTATGCCACATATATACCACGCCATATAATAGCTTTCAGTTATTTTGTAATATTGATAAAATTTCACTTTTCATTAACAAAAATGCAATTCGTTAAAGTGCATTAAAAATCGTAAATTGCTATTGCGTAGTCCGGAATTGTTATTACCTTAATAAAATATAGGAAAACATTATGAGTGCCTGACATGCTGACTTCGCGTATATAAGGATAAAGCCAACGGTTCGGTATCCATCTTTCATATACATACATATACTAATATATATACATGTATATATATATAAACATCACTCATGTTATTTTATTTACGTTTTCATTTTAGTTTGTGGTATCTTAGTATTGAGTAATATATATTTTTAAAAACTGCATTACGTATGTACAGATGCCGTGAATTAACATCACTTTGCAAATCAGCGTTGATAAACGATGAGTACACACGATGTTGTCGTAAATATAATGTATTGTTTAGTTTAATACAGTTGTCGAATCTGCAATACGATCATTTGTTTGCATAAGGCATCCCTTATCACGTTGCGCGCTTTGCGGCCCACCGGTGGGCCCTGCCTACTATTCCATTGGAGGATTCATCCTAAAGTTTATAAAATGCGGAAATTTGTATAGTAAATAAAAATTATCAACTTTTACCGTCTAGTTTAAGCGATATAGGTGAAAGACTCACGGGTGGGTCGCGTGGCCTCTTACGAAGAAATAAAGAATTTCCGTTGGCCACGGGGTCACGCTGCGGCTCACCCGCGCTCCCACCACTCCGACGCGACACTACTCTGCCCAGGTTCCGTAGCCAAAAACACGCAGGTACACGTAGGCAAAAAACGGAACCCTTATGTCCGTCTGTCCGTTCGTATGTTACAGTACGTTTGTATGTTTATGCCGAAACTATGAAGATTACACAATTCTAAATTGGTATGGTAAACGTATTATATTAATCGCTTTACGATTTTCATACCAAAAAAAATAGAGGGTGCTCCCCATACATGGAACTAAAACAAAAAAGAAAGGATTTATCATCAAACCTATAGTCGTCTATAGAGAGGTCTTTAAAATAAAACTGAGGTTCCTAAAACCATTTTTATTCAAAGTCAATAATTTCGAAGTAAGACACTTTCAAAGTGATAAAATGTGCCCCCTCCCCCTTCTAATTTTTAAACTACCAAAGTGAAAATCTGAGGAAATATATGTTACCTATAGATCTCAATAAAAACAACCAAAATTGATTTGAATGAGATATTTTTAACCGCAAAATTTTAACTTTGTTATTCATATATTTGTATGAAAAACAAAGTTATTTTTTGTTGCCAAAAAAAAGACTTTGTATTTTGGCTAGTTGTAGGTAAAAGGTACGATTATTTTTTAATAACTAATGGAACGGAACCCTTCATACGCGAGTCCGACTCACACTTGGCCGGTTTATTTTTAATTTATTGAAATATTTTACCTATAATCATTGTTTCATTAGGAACAACCCTAGTCTCATTACAATTACTTTGAAAAATCCTAAAAAAAATACAGGATTTAAAAACTACGCTGTCTGGTTAGACTACAGGGCCACGCGGCTCACTTTAATATACCTTTTATTCGATAGCTGCAATACTTGGCTTGTAGGAAACTTTTTCGTTGTACCTAACACACGGCCCACCGGTGACCCACGTGGCTCCAACGGTTCAGTAAGGGAAGGCTCACCGGTGAGTCCCGTGGCCTGTATGGAAATACTCAAATTTTCACGTGGCGCTTAACGTGTTATATAAAGTTTGTTATATTCGTTGTACTTTTGATTGGAAAACTGAGTTGATACTGAAATCTTTTAAAGCACATTTGGTAATTATGTCATCACATGTTTTAAAGCCAAGAATGATAACTAACTCTGAATGAAGGTCTGGCGGTTGACAGTTTGAGTATTTTTGTGGTCAAATTATCCACAGTCCGAATTACCCGCTACAATTATGTAGGTAGGTACTCGTATTTTCGATCAAAGCCTCCTTTATCGATCTGTTATAAATTCAAAATAATATGTAGGCAGGTACAATTTTTAAGTTCCATTAAAATATGAAAACATTTTGAAAGTAAAACAAACCAAAGTATAAACTTTTCTCTGGTTACATCAAACTTTGTAAAATATAATGAAGCCCTTTTCATTTTGCTTTTATAATACTCCTGTTAGATAAAATTACAGGGTAGTTAATGCAGAACCAACGCTGTAGGATATAAAATGCAAAATGGATGTGCTATATTGAAGTAAGAAGTCGAATAAAGTAAAAACATATTAATCCTTAACTAAATGATAAACAAAAAAATAATATTAATAATGGTTTTAAAAGTTTCTTTAACCAAAACATAAGAGAAATTCGAATATCACTTACGTTTATAAAGAGATGAAGATAGGTGGGGAAAGTGTTACACCGCGCGGCTGAAACTATAAGTAAGAGTTGCATGCGCACGCGCCACTCAAAGCTCCGACCTGCGCGCAGTGTCACGGGCGCTCTGTGCTTGATGCCCTAAAAACAGCTACACTAGCTTTTTATCTCATAGTGACATTCAGTAAAAGTGTGTGCTTTTTATTTCTGGATTCAAACGTGGCATATAATTTATTCAGTAAGGTAAGATTAAACATTTTTTTTTTCAAAAAAGATCATGAGAGTAAGACGTCCGTTAAGTTTTAAGATTAGTTCTGCTTTAACGCTTTTTTATCAATGTAGCATGGGAACAGAAGAGAGAGTGAAAACAATTGTTAATAACCAAACCTACTTTTCAATAACTTGAATTTTATTTATCGACCAGCTTCTGCCAGCGGTTTCACCCGCGTCCCGTGGAAACTACTCGGCGTACCCGAATAAAAAGTAGCCTATAGCCTTCCTCGATAAATAGGCTATCTAACACTGAAAGATTTTTTCAAATTGGACCAGTAGTTCCTGAGATTAGCGCGTTCAAACAAACAAACAAGCATACAAACAAACAAATTCTTCAGCTTTATAACATTAGTATAGATATAAGGATATTATTTTTCTTTTATTTATCGTGATGATTAAAAATAAATTTCAGGGACAATTTTATTTCCACGTGGACCATATCCATAAAATTGTTATTTTTTATCGTTGTCCCAAGTCACATATTATTGAAACAAACAAATAAAATGAAATCACAAACGTAAAAATAATAAAAATGGTATTGAATGAATTTTCTTAGTCTTTAATGTCGGGTAAATATAAAATGCTTGTAAACTGTATTGTATGCTGAACTAGGTTAAATATCTACGGTACTTTTTACGGCTGTAACTAACAGCAACGGGTAATAGACAGTCATAGCGTGAATAACATTTGTAGCACAATTAGTTGCTGTAAAAAATGCATAAATCAAATGAAATGGAGATGGCTTAGATAACAAACTTTTTTAGAAAATTATTTTTATGTTAATGAGATATTACTAAACTTAATGCCTAGTTATTCAGTCTAACGTATCGGTGGGTACCTAAATCAAAGTTCCAAAGAGCAAAAGGTCATAAAGAACTAAGATAAGATAAAACTTTAAAACAATAAAGTTTTTTTAACATTATTTTCTTAAATGAAATAAAAATATCTTCTAAAGTATTTTTAGTATATGTATATTAAAGATTTATAGTATCGAGATCTGAGATCCCAGATACTAACCTAACGATTACTTAAACTAAAAGGGACTATAAGTAAGTGTTGCATGACAATGAACCGGCAAATGCAACTTTGAAGGCTAAGATGCAACTGAACAAAACAATAAATGACGATGCAACCGCAGGCGCAACGCTTAGTCCGTAACTATCACGAAACACTTGTATACTCCGACTCACACTTCTTGAGATTTATTTTTAGAATTCAATTATTTTATATCATTACGATGATGTATGCAAAAAGTAATTCCATGAACAAAAATGCATTATTTCAAGTCATAAAATTCCGTCATTTGGGTTTATTTCAACTCTGATCGAATATGAGAGTCGTTCAATTAACGCTTGAAGTTTATTATCATCAAGATTTTATTCTACTAACCAAGTGTGAGAGATACATTGTCAATGAAAGTTTAACAAAACAGCATGATTACACTGGCAAGCATATTTACCTATAACAGTAAATCATATACCCACATTAAAACCCCATCTAGTGACACGATGCTCGTCTTTCAACCTATTTTCTTAATAATTTACTTGAAAATGTGTCCGTCATCCCTCCTAATCAAACGTTATACTATAATTTAGAGCTCAGCAGTGACAACTTACCAGTAACAGATAATTAACACTTACTTGCAGTAATTTTAACTTCGTTACATTACTAAGTGGTCTAGGAAATAAAACAAGAACGCTGCCAAGTTTGAGAACTCCACTGAATACTTACTTATATTTTTTTTCTTGATTTTCTTTAATTCCTATATATTTTCTCACTGAAAAAACTTGACCCTGTACATTTCATTTTTTACATACAATACTCACAGCAATTCTAGGGTCGGTGGTGAATGGAGATAGTGGTCCACATTTTATAATATTGAATATTTTCATATTCAAGTTCACTGGCAAAAACTATAATTTTGTGAAAGTTCGTTGCTGTTTATAAATTGACACCGAGAAAGTCATCATAATTATTTAGTCATAACATTATCTGAAATACGTGTACAATAATTGGGGTGTCGGGTGAACCATTAATGTTTCTTAGAATCAGTAAAGCATTTGGCAAAAAAGTATACTTTTTTTATTAAATATGATGCTTGTAAAATTACTTTAAGTATTTTAAACTTGCTTTTATTTTTTCTAAAAACATATTTTGTTTTATTTTGACACGTATCAAGATCACATGCTCTCAGAATAATCAAAGTGCTGCAGTGTAGGTACTAATATTCAAAAGTATTTTTACATTTTAACCGCTAGGGCCGCGGTTGAGGTTTAGTGATTAACTAGACTAACTACGCACATACACGCGTACTCGTATGTATGTTAACGATATTCATCATCTTTCTTAAAATTAGGTACAATGATCTCGATCTTTTGAATAAAAATCACTTGTACCGTTTGGTAGTTGTTTAACTGTTTCATAGAAAACTGCATGTAATCAACATTTTTTAAATGAGTGCACAAAAATTTTACCATGCATTTGAAAGTATAAGTTAACGTCTTAATCAGTTATAATGTTAAAATAATGTTAATTTTGCTTCGGGATATGTCAATAATTATTTTATTTGATAACGTATCCTTACTTTGAATACCCCCTTTGAGTAGTGAGTACGTCCTTGACCTATTTATTGGAATATCGTAGCTATCGTAGTAGCTCCGTAGCGAGCCGGTTTTTCGAATTGTAGCCCATCCAGTTAAGTTATGAAACATGAGATCCTATCAGTCATCCGGTAAATTCAATGCAATTATTCTCACATTGTAGTATTGCACTGAAGATAATGAGTATACTTTGGAAAGTTAATATACAATAGTTGCTAATTGTACTAGCAAATCTTTCAAGCCTTGCTTTCATTGTCACACACAGTTTTTCAGTCCTATTCATTGCATGAAACAAATGAGTGTGCATCAACGATAATGTCGTTACAACTCGAATTAATTTTGTACTGTTTGACACACAAGTTGTGTATTGTACACTGTACAGTGAAAGGAAGAACGAGAATAGACGTTGAATTTATTCCTTCTCATACCTATTATAAATACAAAAGTTTTTATGTATTAGATGTTTATTTCTCTTTCACACAAAGAAATTGGATAGATATAGATTAGACTTGCCAGTATATAGTGCATATGTCAGAATAACATGATATTTATTTAGGTGCGGCTATTTTGCCGGGTCATGGCTGAAACCGCGGGCAAAAGCTAGTTCAATTCAATTACAATGATCAAATAAGGTGGGGCTGTGTTGCGTCAGTAATTAAATTGGGTTCAATTAATTGTGACAGTGCGAAAATGTGAGAATGAAGCAGATTTGAAATAGGTGTCGCCTTGAACACAAACCTGAATCAGTTGTTACATAGATAACTGTACAAAATGTTTGAATACCTTTATGAAAAACATACTTGTACAGACAGTCAGCCACATCAACCTATCACAATCTGTCAAATTTCATCAATAGATTTTCAATCTTATCACAATAGTGGAAGGTTAATGTTCAATTGGTCAGATTTGGGTAGGTTGTCTTACTTTGAATTTGTGTTGATAATAATTTAGAGTGCATAAAATAATACTAGGTTATACTTAAAATACCATACACATATTTAAAATCAATTCTTTTTATAATAATTACATTTCAGTTCTTTTGTGTACGGCAATGAGACACTAACAACTTAAAGAAATAAGTACATATGACTAATAGGTGAATATTCTAGGTATTTCTAAGCATTGTATAGGTAAGCAAAGTTGCTAAACAGTGCATCGGTACGGCCTCTTTGTGTTGCTTGAATAAACTTTACGACCAACTCTTTGTAGGCCACGCCAGCTGTAAAATATGTATTCGGAAAATCTAAGTCCTAAACGTTTTAGTCATAAATGAAATTGTTGTTTTCCTTGCAAACAAACATAACCATGTACTAATCACTATTAACTTTATTCGTTACTTATTAAGAAAGTTATGTTTTTAAATTGCACCGTGACTGTGAAAATGCGCTAAATGCAGTTCATTTGTTTATTGCCTAACTCGGCGAATACTTGACCAATTGTTTCCAAATCTTACACGCGTATGTATAAATTGTAGGGTGTTAGTAATCATTGAGTTAAAACATCGAAGTACCTGCGTCATTCATTCACCGTTGTTGTTGTTGATGTTAAGTTTTATAACAGGTTTTATGCAGACAGCAATTAAAACCATCATCAACATTTAAATCCAACAGGCTTAGAGAAATCGAGTAATCAGTGCGATTAATACAGTTTTAAAATTAGAAAGAACTTTCTCTTTCAGTGGTATTTTATTACGAAACAAATATTTGACACTTGCGGAGCTAAAAAAAGAAACGGAAGCAATTAAATCAAACGTTACATTATTCTTGTTTTAATTTTAAATAAGTAGTTGACGTTTACCTATAAATATTGGTTTATTACTACGTATAACGTTCTGTGTTCTAGTAGATAATTAGTTTGAAATTTAAACGTTGTTCAAGGAGTCTTTAACGTTTCTAATCTGTTGTACTTGTAGTTTATAATTACTTTGCTTATTGTACTCGCCTTCATTATTCTTCTGTAACTAATAACCTATTTTCGCTAACATGAATCCAATACGTGTTTTGTTACTTTTAAAAGTATCAATAATAGAGAAAGGTATTAACAAATGTACTAAGAAAAATCTGTGGATAAAATTCAAAACGGGCTTGTTTTTTTTTGCAGTCCAACATGTCTAAAGTGACAGTCGAATTAACGTTACGTTTGAAATATTGCGCCAAGCGTTCGGTCTAGGTCATGAACAAAATAGTATGCATGTAGGTAATTATATTTAATGTATTTCATTGCGCTAAAATAAAGCGAGTAGATAACATTATATATGTACTGTGTAGAATGTCAGAAGAGTTCTGTAATTATTCCGATTCTTGTAAATTTACGCTACACAAATGTTGTTAACGGTAAAAAGTGTACGGTTTTCAAGATTAGGGTAACCATCAAGGTCAGTTATCTCTGATCTACTTACTGTTAAGTTACGTTTGAAGCTGAGCCGCATCACGTAACTGTTTGTGCTGTGAAATTGTTTTAGTTTTTTTGTTGTAATTTACGAAAAGCGTTTTTTAATGTTCTATAATATTGTTAGCTACTCGTCTAAATACAAGTCGGCCTTAAAAAAATATATATATGTGCATATACAATACAAACTGTGTATATGGATCCATCCATATATATTTATGGATAGATCCAAAGAAATGTGCAGTATTTGGTAGACTATAGTTATATATATTACCTGAACAAAGCAAAAATATATCTGCTTCCTTTCATTATTTTCGTCATTGAAGTTCACATATAGTATTGGCTGTTCGACTGGCTGTAAATCAGATTCTTTTGTAATTTTGGAGACACTAAAGGAAAAAAATAGATTTATAATTGCATAACTTTTAAATAGTAACCATCGATATTACTAATTTGTGACCTTAAAAATCAATCCTTATATTTTCTTCGCATATCAATGTTGTATACTCATTCCTTGAATGTACATTCATTGTATACAAGTTTCACCAGGTAGGGCTTTCTTATTTAAAAATGGAATTAGGCTAACTGTGTAACAGCTACTTTCGCTGAAGAAAATTAGATATCAAAAGTGAATGTTACGTCGTAACAGAGACATGATAATTAATTACATGTCATTAATATATAGACAAGTAGATATATGGATCCTGTATATATACCGACTAGCCGTTTTCCCGCGGTTTCACTCGCATCCCGTGTGAATTACTGCCCGTACCCGGATAAAATATAGCCAATGTCACTCGTGGATAATGTAGCTTTCGAATGGTGAAAGAATTTTTAAAATCGGTCCAGTAGTTTTTGAGCCTATTCATTACAACCAACCAAACTAACAAACAAAGTTTTCCTCTTTAAAATTTTAAGTATAGATTAAACGATGCATAATTGAAACAAACACATTTAAAGACCAAAGAGACAATCAATATTTATTTGCGACATTTTCTATCGATACAAAGATAAATTAAGTAGTTGAATATTTTTTGCCATCGTAAATCAACTCATGCAAATTTAAATAAAATATATTATCAATACAGTTGCTACGGTAGCGTAATATATAAAAAAAAAAATAATTTCAATTAATAAAGTAGAGCTTGATGTTTTTATATAGATAATACCGAAACAACAGCATTTAATAAAGGCCTTTAAAATTAATGAGGCAAATGAAATGAAATCTTCTATAAAGTTTCTTCTATATCGAATATTTACGGTATAATATAATAAAAATCTCTGTTTGAAATATTCCGAATTAAGTTTTTTTTAACTTCATAAAAACCATGAATTCCGCACATTATTTTGCGAATTATAAGGAGGTCTGCAATAGCAGAAAAACACCTGCTTTCCTGGACAAAAATGTCAATTCATTTTTGAAGTGAAAACTTCTTTAGCGGCGTTGAGCACTTTTTGTATGGGGAAAAATATATAAACTCGCGACAGGTATCACGTGACCGAAATGTGAAACCCGAAATCGTGAAACCTAAAATCGTGATACCCGAAATCGTGAAACCCGAAATTCTATAGAAATTCCGTAAGTACAGGTCGGTAAGATATTTTATGACGTTTCAAACATGTGAAATTTGACAATAGTGTCAGGCTTAGTAATTATCATTTAAAATCATAGATGGAGTTTGGGTTTTTATTTTTATAAAATGAAATGGTGCCGGAGTATCTTTAGGTTAGCATCCAGGCCACAGCAATAAACTCAAAATATATATTTGAATAATTTTAGCTCAACCAGAACCCTCAAAATCGAGGAAAGACATGTGAGAAAAAATGTGTTGCGCCATCTATAATTTTTCAAAGTCAAGTAGTTAGTCAAGTATGAAAGTACGAGTATAGTTTTTATTCTTCAAAATCATAGATGGAGTCGTGCTTAAATTTTGATTATACTATTTAATCGTGTTGGGGTATACCTTCCAGTACAGTCATAGGGACAAAAGTTTTTTTTGAGAAACTCTCAATATCGAGAGCAAGTGATGACAGTAAAAAGTAGTTGTGCTCTTTCTTCATTCCATAATCTCAAAAAGATATTAAAAACGCATAAAGTTAATATTCATGTTTTCACTTCTGCCTGCACTCCCGGAGTGCAACCTGGTGTTTTTTTTATTATCGTCACTCATCAACTTTTTTTTACCATTTACACTTGTGCCTTAAAATGTAGGCCAGTAGGCTTTTTTTACGCTCTGTTCACATCCATTCACTCACAAGTTTGGCCTAGTACCTATACTCTTCACAGAGTATTTTGATTAACGCTGTCGGATATAACTACTTTTTTATTAAATAGCTTAAAATAAACGGAGTTGCTAACTGACGTAAATTTTATTGAATAGAGCTTTGAGTTCTGTAAGCTCGGAAGGCACGCCGGCCGGTCGACTCGCACGTGGTCACTCTCTACCGGTTCCACAAGTACCTACATCGCGTCATGCGTCCGCGCCGGTGAAAGTGTCCGCCGATCTCCACGCAATCTTATTCACTGCAGCCCACTCGGGGTCAAGCGCACAACAAGTTTCGTTCCCATTATTTACATTTCTGTAAGAGCAAGTAAAAGTTAGCGAACCTATATGGTCAATGAGTTTTGCCAACGGCTGTGGCATTAAATATGACCGTGTCGCTTGACTTTTTAAAAAGTTTTGTGTGTCTTGCTTTTCACATCTCTTTAACGGTTATTCATAAAAGAATCTTGATGTACGATTTCCATTGTGATTGTTTATGGATGGGAGTGTATAGGTAGAAACTTGTCTATGTGTCAATCCCCAGAGGAATTTTACTCGCAGACGTTATCTGACGCTGCATAATATAGAACGGCTGAACCACAAGAAAGTAGGTTTAGTGACTACAGTCTAAATTGAATGTTGTTCAGAAATCGGTTCCAAGCCATTACACTGCGAATGCTACTGATGATCGGTATTCGATTGGCCATCCATGATGCTTAAGTATCTATAAAGATAACTTAAATGGTTATATAACTTAAATGGTAGTAACTAGATAGGCTGGAAAGAAAGTATACACTTTTGTATCGATATATTCAATTTTAATTTAATTTATTCAGTAATCGGACACCATAAAATCTATAGTGTTGGTATTGCATCTTATTATAATAAATCTAGATATAAAGAATATTTTGAATGACTGCCACTGCACCCCTGCGAACTCGTTCAGTCAGAGTCCAAAGATTGCAAGAATGCATCTTACCAACCCGTTTGCTTCCGTCAGTTCTTACAACATAAATAACCACTATTTACAGAGAAAATAGCAGATTTATTATGTTTTCATTTTATTTTTCACAAATTGTGATTTTTGCACTTCATTGTTTGACAGTATTCAAAGGAGTATTTGTATGTATTATGTTCAAGGTTAACTTTTGACACCTGCAAACAAGATAAGGTCGTGAAAACCTTTAAATGTACAACGGATGTCAGCAAAGGCCTAAAGAAGACGAAATAACATAAACATCCTTTTTGCGCTGTTGTGAGAGCCAAGTGACAAACCCTATATTTATAGATCCTCTGATCTTATTGGATCCTATTTGGCTTATACGTAATTTGGGTCAAAGCAGGTCACAAGTTTGTATTGTATTATTCCGTATAAAACTGTGCTCAGCTACTTTCTTTTTGCAACAACTCCAGCAAAATTTCGCGAGTCTCCATTAAAAAATATGTTGCTTAACAATAATTGTTTCCGTTCGCTGTCGTTTTAATGCAACGCCATGTACAGATATAAAATAAGTCCCTATAGGTTCCTAATAAAAAGTACTTGAATAACGGTTTCGAAATTCCTTAACTTTGAAGTTCTTAAGCTTTATTGAAGTTCACTTACTTTTTCTGAAATATAATGATGATATGGTGAGATCGCGAGCGAAGCTTGGGTAATTAGTGAACAAGTGATGGCAATGTGCGATGTACCTACTTAGTAACACAGCCGACATGGCATAATGCACGTCTCCAAAGCCACTTGCTATAAAGCAGTTGTGAAAGTTCGCTCTTGTCACCTTTCCTTCATTTTCTCAGTGATATGACTTTCAAATGTCGTTTGCTATTAGAAAATAAACATTTATCTTTCGAGATGGCGTGTACAAGGAATTAGCAACACAAAAACCATAAAACAACAGGTTGCTATGTAGGAATCTTCACACGATACTTATTGTCCTTCTTTATTGCTATATACGTATGTGTTAATGCAATTATGATGCTTTGAGTGTTTTTAATTATTACACAAGTACCTACTACATATTGTGTGATTTATGTAAAACAAGAAAAATATTAAAGAGTACCTGAACACATTTTTTGTAGTTCTAAAAAATGTTTCTTTGGTATTTTCTTGGGTTGACATTTACGATTACCAATAGCGCGATTTGCCATTTTTATTCAAATAATCAAGCTTTTAAGGAATTGTATCTGGTTCAAGTACATGCACTGAAGCTATTCCGCACCCATTAATTGAGTGTTCACTCTCGCGCATCACAGATAACAGAATAATTAGACAGAATCGTTCGTAGATGTATCAGTAATGCTAGGACTCATGTAAACAAGACGTGAGATGAAATTCAATGATATCTTCTTCATACGTTATTACCTACTACTATTGAGAGATGTTTTTCAATTATGGCAGCGTATGATGATGGCCTCCTAGCCGATTATCGGCTACGGCGGCTGTTCTCATATAAGGAGATCAGCCAGCTGCGCAGGATATATTATAGTGCACAAGCATTTGCGCAGATACAGGTGCACTCCCTATTCCCTCACTCTCATAACCCGATGGGACGGCAATCCGACACGACCGGTGAGAGATCAGGCGCAGGACCGACATTAACGTGCTCTCCGATGCACGGGTGTATCAATCACCAACTTCCAACTCCAGGCTGCTTTGTGAAAGTTTCTAAAACCCACAAAGCGATTTCGGCCCGTCCCGGGAATCGAACCCGAGACCTCGTGATCAGCAGTCGTCTATGCGACAACTAGACCAACGAGGCAACAGCGTATATGACATGCTAAATACAAAATGTAGTTATGAAGTGGTTACGTACACATTATATAAAAGTAAAACGAACAAGGTATAAATATATCTGAGCAGAAAAGGTATATGCATCTTAGATGTAGCACATAAGGCTTATAAAATGCATACTACTTTTTAGGGTTCCGTAGCCGAATGGCAAAAAACGGAACCCTTATAGATTCGTCATGTCTGTCTGTCTGTCTGTCTGTCTGTCTGTCTGTCTGTCCGTCCGTCCGTATGTCACAGCCACTTTATTCCGAAACTGTCAGGACTACACAGTTAAAACTTGGCAGGTAGATGTATTATATTAACCGCTTTCCGATTTTTGTACAAGAATAAAAAAATAATAATATTACGGGGGGCTCCCCATACATGAAACTGAAACTAAAAATTTTTTTTTTCATCAAACCCATACGTGTGGGGTGTCTATAGATAGGTCTTAAAAAATGGTACTGAGGTTTCTAAAACCATTTTTTCCTAAAGTCAATCATTTTAGAGTAAGACACTCCTAAAGTGCCAAAATGTGTGTCCCCCCCCCTGTAATTCTTAAACTACCAGAGTGAAAAATCTGAAAAAAATATATGTTATAGATCTCAATAAAAACTACCAACCAAAATTGGTTTGAACAAGATACAGTCAGTGGTTTTTGAGATATAGCACTTTTTCAGTAACCGCAAATTATAACTTTGTTTTTCATATATTTGTATGAAAACGTTATTTTACATAGATAATGGAACGGAACCCTTCGTGTGCGAGTCCGACTCGCACTTGGCCGGTTTTTATAATCATTGTTTAAATAGGAATTTGGCGGATGCATTATGAAGTTGATGGAAAAATCAATATTTTTGAAGAGGTTGAAGATACCTCTCTCTTATCAACTGATAACTATATTAAACGCGAAAATGATGGCCAGATATTACTTGATCAGTAGCAAAGCATACGTAGTTCTAATTAATTAATTTGTGCTAATTACGAACACTGAAACACGAGTGACATATAATTAGAAGATACGGCTAATTAGCATTTCTGATTCGTTTGATTTCCGGCTGGACTTTTAGCGCAAATGAATTAAATCACGCTGCGAGTAATTAACTACGTATTATAGTTATTGAAAAAGAAATAATTAGGTATGGGTTAATTCTATGATGGTTATTCGGATTATTATTTTCGAACAGCTAAACATTACTTACACTAAATATCATAATTTTAGAACGCCATTTACCAGCATAGCTAATTATTAGAATTTAACACCAAAAAGCCAACTTGTTGCTGAAATACAATACAAGCAAACCTTACTAATCTGATAAGTAATTTCAGAGCTTCGTGACAAAAAACTTTTAAAATAATAAATTAGAATGCGTCCCTCGCAGTGGCTAGTCGTAAGATTGAGACCAACTCCATGTGAAAACCAATTGACAGGGGAAGTTGGGATAATTCCCAATTATCCCAGTGTCCGACTAGAGCACATCAGTATGGAGAAGGTCCAGCAAAGAACTGACAGCTGTCAGAATGATACGATCTTGTCGCATCTGTCCTCAGAACTAAGAAAATCGGAGCAGCTGTGAAATAAACAGGAATGTTTTTAATTAGCAAAATAACTTTTTGGTGTTTACTTTACTTTCTGCATATAAGTTACATCGAACAATGGTTCGATGAATGTCGATATGTGCAAGCCGAGGTGCTGAAGCTGAATATTGAATCTTTATTTTTATTTTCATTTAAAAAAATGTGACTTTCTTAGAGCCTGCCTAGGCATTATGGCTGTCAATGCATTCTGGGCTTTAGAGCTTTATTATACAGGTAAAAGTTTGATTTATTTTCGAAGGCTATTACGCACATAAAAATAAATAACTAGTTGCTATCAGAGCTGATTCACTTGTTAAACCTATTTCAATGCACCACATCTCTTTCACCAATTCAAAGTCAAAGTCATAGTCAAAGTCACTAAGCCAATTAGCAAAACTCTCACTGACGTAAAAATTAATAAAGCATAAATATAAAGTCGGACGCACGTCACAGACGTACATCATACCAATCTCTAATAAAATACCGGTCTGTGAAAAGGTTGCGAACAGGAAACTATCACTATGAAAGTTTCTCTTTTATTTTGATAATCGGCATGGTGTACTATTGGGCACAGAGAGGCGCACGTGATCCGGTTCAAGATCATTCAAGCTTTCATGCGTGATTGATTACTTATAGGCAGTACCTAACGTCTTATAAACACCTGTTAAGTAGTAACTGGTTTTCGTGAAATTTTAAATTTTTGATTGCTCAATCAATACAGCATTATTGGACGCTATACTAAGCCTCCTTCAATTAAGTATGTACATGACTTATGGAATAAAAAATGTGAACATAACATCTTCATATTTTAAAATAATACACCTGAATAACTGATTAGTATATGAAGATGATCCATGTATTGTATATGAAGGAAGATACAGTTTTTAGTGAACGGTTAACTGAATTCAATATAGAACGTAGATAAACAAAAAAGAAGAAAGACAAAAACAAAAAATAATATGCTAACCCTTGAAGAATTACTCAGCCAGAACTGTTTTTACAAAACGCAAAACAAAATAACTCAGTAGTTACGTCGTGAATAAGCGAAAATGATTTAAAGATAAGCAAACATTACTTTTAATGGGAAACGGGTGTAACATCATATTGTATTTACAAAAACAAATTGGACGTGTAAAAGTATACTCGTGAAAGAGATTTCTATAACGAATTGATTCGTGAGTGTAGCAAAAAGGTTCCGCAGCTTACCCGTCCTCGAGAAAATCCCATCACATGATGACATTGAACGATGTGGGACGTGAGAGAACGCAATCAAAGGAATCGTTAATAAAGAAGTAGCTGTTTTTTTAGAAAAATAGTGAATGTCGAGACATCGATTGTTTTTGCCATGAATCATCGGCACAGCCTAAAAACGTCCACTGCTGGACAAGGGCCTCCTCAGTAAGCTGGGAAGATTTACCCATACTCACCGCGCTGGGCATGCGTGTTGGTGAGCGAGCATGAATAATTTAAGCCTATGATTGTTCTCTCTGAGAGGTTAATGGCAGTCAGATACTTATTCCAACTAATTGAAAGTATCTATTATAGTATCCATGTAAAAAAATCGTACTCTCATAGGTATAAAGGGCTAAATTAAATTGGAAAAACGATTTTTTTTTGTTCATTGAGATTCAGAAAAACTAATGGTATGAATATTTACTCACCCAGAAAATATTTAGCTGTACCTATTATTAATATGAAAATATGGAATAAAATCTAGTAAAGCACAAAGTAAAATGAAATTACAGCCTGAAAAATATGGCATAAAGTGGGAACAGAATCAATGTATCGTTTTGTTGTCGAAAGTGATATTGTTGTCATTTCATTCTCCGATTCCACGAACAAAGGACTTCAAGAGAGGAAAGATGTTCGGGAAATTTATTGTTTTATTATTTTCATATTTGTAGTAGCTTATTTATTCGGTAAATCTTCAGCACGTTGCAATTACTTCCATTTGTTAAGTTATTCGAAGTGGGAAGGTATACTAGTGAAACGAACACAATGCTATGAGACGTTAGATATTAAGTGTCATTACATAAAGGGATTTTTGTAACTTAACTGCATTCATTCCACCCAAGAAGCGTGAAATATGCAGACAATTATTATTATCAAAACACGCTATGTAAGAATTACGTGAAAATGTCATTGTTCCATTATATTCTCTCTAAACTTTTCTTGCAAATTAAACTTTCCTTACTCGAATTACTTCGATCTATAAAAGCTAATATTATTCTTCTAATTCTCGATGCCAAGTATTCTTGATAGAAATTGGAAGAATATTATGTATTGAATGAACAATCATTCACTAGTATGTAAACGTAAAATTAATTAAAAATGAATCTCAATTATTGGTCCCAAGTGTACCTACCTAGCTTTTCGTTATCGCATACATTTTAGAAGTTGCACCTAGTTGTTATCATAGTAATACCTGGATACTATTAACTTATTGAGACTGAGACTTTTGTTCCAAGATGATAATCTCTATTAGCATTGTATCGATCAACGTACAAATCGAATCCCAAAATTAGGATTTATGAAATAACAAATTGGTGATACTATAATTAATCGATACTAAAATGAACAGATGCCTATTAGATAATCGTGCGTTATTTATTTCGCTGTTATTACTCAAACATAATGATGACCTGACAAGGCTAGCGCAGCGATTTCCCGACCCATGCCAAGGTTCGGATCGTTTAAATTGATCGTGTGCTAGTGCATTAGAACTTTTCACAAGGGAAATGAGTATCTACGTTATACCTCGTACCTACATTATAATCACGTGCCTACATGCTAGTGTATTTAAAAGTATTCGTGTGGGTAAATAAATTAAGTATTTATCTTTTTTAATAAAAATGATTTAAGTTATTCGTGCTTTGGGCCGATTATTAATTATTATTAACAACTCGAATAAAGAATAGTAGCAGAAATTGTTTTTAGATGCAGGTACGCAACTAAGATTTACATATTTTCAGATAGACTTGAATTTTAAAACTGAGCTTGCCTTTTTTAACATTCGAAAGGAAAATAATAAATTGCAATAGAAAAAGATGATACCTATCTCGTTACGCAAGAATGGATGTCAGTTCTTAAGCTGAAAAGCTACTTACTTAGTACCAAACTACTTATAAAATATTTGTATTGTTATAAAAACTATAAAATATTGTTTATCAACATAGAAAGTGACAACCGAGATAATGTCTCAAATGAAATATTATGAGTAAGATATGACAACCTCGTAATCTTCGTAATGAGGTGTTCAATAAAAAATATACTGGCTTTCTACACGCACTTAAACCTTAATGTGATGGCAACACTTGAAAACAGCTAACTTCTAACTTTCTATGAACAATAATATAACTTAAGTACAGACGACAGCACATCAAGTTACCACAGTCTGTCAAATTTCTGCAATCGATTTTCAACCTTATTACAATGGAGGTAGGTTAATGTTTGACTGGTAAAATTTAAAATAAAATAATTACTTGGTACTCGAATGGCCACAAGTTATTGAAATAAAGTGCATAACTACACTTAAACTATGAAATCTGGGTCAGTTAAGAACTTATTTTATGACATTTTTATACTACTTAGGTATACCAATTAATTTAGCTACAAACTCGTGCATACCTAAGCCTTTTAAAAGAACGTAAAACATCAAAACAAAGGTGTTATATTGTATTTTCAGAAATTTTAGTGCATCGACAAATACATCGTCTTAAGAAGATGTAGGTAAATTTATTTCACTAATTAATTCGACCATAACATGTAATCAACTTACATTATTTGATTAACTATTTCTTTACTTGGAGGATTTCAAGCGAAAAATATTGAAAAGAACTCGACCGATTTATAGATATTCTCTTCAAAGATTCATTAAAAACATTGGTATTGAACTGAATCATTGCCCTCAGTTGAGACCACATCTTCTACAAGACGTCTTCAAGAATAAGTGTAATTTGCAGTTCAAAGTAGGTAGGTACTTTGCCACTCAAATCTGTAGGGTGATGTTATTGGCACACTTTCATACTTGAGACGCAAAAGTTATGTACTAAATGAACGCTATATATGTATTAATGGCCATTGTCTATAACCTATCTACACATAGTTTTGCGATTACAGAAAAAAAATCCAGCGTAAATTAATTGTTCCAATCAATTGAAACACCTCATAAGTATTGTGAACTACTTTAACTTACTTATACACAGATTAGGAAAGGACAGATAAATCACTCCATACAAAAAAGTCAATACCTACTGTTATAAGCACCTACAAATTCCTCAAGACGATGCTGCGTTAGAAAATGAACCTTATTAACTCGCGCGTTCGGTTGTTATTCCTATGCGATAGCGCACGGTGACGTAACTGCGGCCGAGCGTAGGGTCGCTTCTTACAATTAAATATTTAAGTAGGGAAATAAAGTTACGCTTATTTTAAGATTGAAATGTTGTATTATGCATAATATTTCTATTGTCACATTGCATAATTATGTAATAATACGTATTACGTATTATACCTTATATTATACTACTGCTTACAAAGCATTTGCAATTTGCTTCATCTTACTTGTCTTAAGTAAAGTAAAATAATCTTTATTTTTAAAGTCACTCATAAATTTCGATTGGTATTCATTGGTATTTCGACACGATTGGTATTCATTAATTTCTTTTGAAAAACATAAACCTATGTTCATACCTACCTATATGTGGAATGCTTCTAAATGCATATCATCAATAGGTAGGTACTTAAACCTTGTATTTTATAGTAAATAACACAAATCAAAACACCCTATTATCATTTACTAGGTGGTTTGAAAAACTTAATTAAAATAAATAATGACACGCGCCTGTTTTCCCCTGTAGGTAAAAGGAACAACGAAAGATTTTCTTTATTTTTTACTTCTACTTGATATACAGCACATAACCGGCCGGACGAGGCCAAAATGTTCACAAAATAATACTAAGTTGTATCGAATTGTACACGCGCGGCGCGAGCGACTGTCGAAACCCCTTAGCGATAAGGTTAGTCGAACAACCGGCGAGCGGTAGGCACTTATCGCGCGCAAGTACATCGAGTGACAGAGGCCTGCTTATACTGAAAACTGTATTTTCAGTTGGCTTATAAGTAAGACTGCCTCGTTGGTCTAGTGGTCGCATAGCCGACTGCTATANTTACTTCTACTTGATATACAGCACATAACCGGCCGGACGAGGCCAAAATGTTCACAAAATAATACTAAGTTGTATCGAATTGTACACGCGCGGCGCGAGCGACTGTCGAAACCCCTTAGCGATAAGGTTAGTCGAACAACCGGCGAGCGGTAGGCACTTATCGCGCGCAAGTACATCGAGTGACAGAGGCCTG
>NWSH02000008.1:9976972-10006951 GCA_002382865.2 Heliothis virescens
TGACTTCCAATACCGGAATTAATACCGGTATTGAAAATATCCGGTATTTTGAAAGCCCTAATTATATGCTGCTGTGAAATCTCGCACTTAGAGTGAATTCTATGAATTTATTGTTTATTCAAGGCCTTTATGACCTAAGGAATCAGTCATTGTGCTCTACTTCGCTCTTCGTCATCGTAGTTAGGTATGGCCTAAATATGTCCACTGCTGGACAAAGGCCTTCCCCACTTTGGAAGGATTTGCCCATAGGTACATACTTGATGAGCGACTGCTTCACTCAAGTCTGCGCAAACATAATCCTCGCCTTTTAGCATAAGTCCTCTGGTGTCCGCTGGTCCTTCTGCAATACTAGGCTGGGTGTACCTATCATAATAAGATTGGACATGTAAACTTTTTAAAGAACCCCGGAAAAAACAAATCTGTAATCATAATTGTTACCCTAACTTTAGTGACAAGGGTCACACTATTATTTAAAAGTCCTCAAGGTTTATTTTCCTTTGAAGTATTTGTTGCCGACCGTAACACACATGGTGGGGGGGGGTGCGTCCTGATTATTAGCCTAGGGCGGTCAGTACTCTTGATCAGCCGCTGCTTTGAAGAAAAAACAAAAACCAACCAACAAAACAAAAAACAAGCGTTATAGGATCTTAAAAAAATAACCAGGAAAATTGTGTTTTAATAAAGAAACAAAATTACATTCACTATGTTTTAGTTACGTGAAAAAGGTTAAGTAACACCTTTGTACTATTTAACTAATTCCACGAAAGAACATGAAACAACGTCAAAACCATAATTTGGCGTAAAAACAATTGCCGATAACAATTATTATATGTAAGTATGTACATAACTGTTTCTCGCGGTGTACTCGTATTGCTGGATTTTTTTTCTAGGCTGTTTCATCAACAGCTTAAAAAAAAGTATGAAATAATTTTTCAAATTGGCTGCATTGGAGCATTTACAAACAAACCAACAGATACTTTTTTCTTGTTTATTATATTTATTAGGTAGATACTTTAGATTTAACGATATTTATATTTATTATTTATATATCATTCATTAATAGATTTCACCCGTGACTTCAGCCGAATACTCGGATTTATATCTATCATTCATCTTCATGCTGAATTTCACCTCCATCAGTTTAGCTGACTTAGCGGGAAAGCATAACAATAAAACAAACTCACTTTCACATTTATAACTTTAGATAATAAGGACCAGTTTTCAGTCAGTTGAAAGTGGTGTTTATAGTTTAATGTTACATCGTTTAATTGTGTATTTATAGTCTTTTGTTTGTGTTTGGTCATCATACTTTATGTAACTACTTACTTTCTTAAACTCTATTAAATATCAAAGCAGTACTTTGTCATAAACTTACGTTGTTAGAGATTCTTCATGGCTCTTTTTTATGGGACCAGCTATTTGGAAACATGCGGCTAGTGTGACGTAATATAGGAGCCCGCAAAGGTCCATTTAAAATAGAAGCATTTCAGTTTGATTTTGACTTAGACTAATCTTGTAATCCTAGCAATCTTAAAGGCGCGCTAGGCATGCTCACCAACATGGAGGCCCAGCGCGGTGAGGATGAGCTAATCCCCCCCAGCTTGGGAAGGCCTTGAAACCAACAACTATAGTATAATTTAAATTCCAGAAAGTATCACAAAATCATAAAAAAAACAGTAAACGAAACACCAATTATAATGGTGTAACAATTACTGTATTGCAAGTCACACCGTTACTTATCTAATTACCCTGAATTATAATAACAATAAAAACGGCAAACTGTTATAGTAATGGCAATCTTTTTAATTACAGGTGGCAAGTGGTGTGGAGAAACGTGCTGGCGTTCGTGTACTTGCACGTTGCCGCGGTCTATGGCTTATATTTGATGTTCACTTTTAAAGTGAAGTTGTATACCATTTTGTTCGGTAAGTTACCCATAATAGTTACTTCTATTCGGTAAATAACCCATTAGTAAGTTCTGTGTCATACCTTAGCTGATACTCAGAAGATATTAAACTAGGTTTAGTTACCTAGATTCGATAGCTAACAACATCAACTATAAACTTACAGTTCGCCGTAACTAAAACGTGGTACTAGTAGTAAGTCGTTGTAATGTTGACTATAACTGAGCAAATGTGTTTTTAGACCAAATTATCCAATAATACAAAAGGATTCAAAAATGGTATGTGCCATCTTTATGCTCTTGATTGTATACTGATCAATTGAAGGATACTTTAAAAAATGAAATAAACATAGACTGTATTCTTCTTTAGTTTGCCTACAACCCTGAAGAGGCGCATAACAAAATATGATAGTTCAAAAATTCACATACAAAACATCCAATTGAGAACCTCCTCCTTTTTGAAAAGTCGGTTAGCTATTATTTTTAATTTTCAGGAGCGTTGTTCGCGATGATGTCAGGGATGGGAGTGACGGCCGGGGCCCACCGTCTGTGGGCGCATCGCTCGTATAAAGCGCGCTGGCCCCTACGACTGTTCCTCGCGTTGATGCAGACCATGGCTTTCCAGAACCACATCTATGAATGGGTGCGGGATCATAGGTCAGTACATTACTTTTAATATTTTTTTTATAAGTCACGCAAAGGCTACGTCATATCTTGCTGGTACCGTTTTTAAATTAAAGTCGTTTTACCTACCTACACAAAATTTGTCAAATTCTGTTCTAGTTGACTAAAAAAGTTGCTCTCTTCATTATTTTTAAATCCAAAATATGAAGATAATCTTCTTTTCGTCTAATCGTTTAGTCTAAGCCTTTCACTCGGTACTTATAATTTTTTCGATTTTCAAACACCACCAAGGCTTTTGTTTCACAAATATTTTTTATGTATAAGATTCTCAGATGGGTTAAGTAACTTAACTTCATTCTAGAAGCTTTTCATCTTTCTAAGAAATATTCCAAGACCGGTTAATTGTACTAAAAAAAGAAATTTGATCAGAATAATCTATACTTGTATTATTTAATAATATAATCAAGTATAGAAGAAGCTGAAGAGTTTGTTCGTTTGATTGAGATCTCAGAAAGGAGCGTCGTCTTCTAGGAGACGGAAGGACGATGAGCCGTCGTTGTCACCCCACCGTTGGCTTTTTATATTGGCGTAACAAATGTTTTATATGAGATACGATTTGAGCGTGAAACTAATTCAAATGACAAGTTAGTCGGTCGGATGGGGTTGCCCCTTTCTGTTCATGAGTGCCAAGCCCTACAGGGTAACAAAAAGAACATAACATCGTAATAAATAACATCGCTGTTTCTAAGCGGTTAATTTACAGCATATTACTGAGGCTTATTTTTTTAAGAACAATAGAAAAGCCTTGAAATATTTTCGAATTTGAATAATTTACAACACATTCACAGGTTGAAAATATGAAATAACAACTGATACAAAACGACTATAATATGATAAGTTCCAAGGTACTGCACAACGTTCTGCCCATCAAAAAAACTCGCTCAAATACTAAAGAATTCCAGTACATACATACAGTGTTGGAACAAAGTAAATACACAGCATTCACACTTTTAATGAAGCCAACATTGGTCAAATATTGGAATCGGAGCCTCTACACACTTCAGTACAAATTCTAGTTTCTACATTTATTAAATTCCCTAGACATAAGTAAAGTTAATATTGAGCGTAATGTAGGTACCCTTACTTTGTGGATCTGAAATCTGAAATCTTTCAGGGTATTCTTTCATTTGATCAGCTTTAGATTATTTTTAGTCGTTTTTCTTGGGACCTGTAACCACTCAAGCACTAATTTGCGAGTTTGATTTTAAGTTAAGCAAGTACCAGCTACATTGGCCACGCCATAATCACGATCAGTAATCAATTGGCTTATGACAAATATATCTCCATTATCAGAGTTCACCACAAGTTCACGGAGACCGACGCAGATCCTCACAACGCGAAACGAGGTTTCTTCTTCTCGCACATCGGCTGGCTGATGGTGCGTAAACACAAAGACGTATTCGAGAAAGGCGCCACCGTCGACATGTCTGACTTGGAGCAAGACCCGATTGTTATGTTTCAGAAGAAGTAAGTTAATTTTTCACTACATTTAATTCGATTATTGTATTTAATGTGAATGGTTTTAACTTTCACACGTTGGTATACTTAGCATCTTTAACTTAATTGAAAACCCCAACTTGATATAGGCACGTCTCTCATGATGACCGAGGTAATAAAATAACGAAAAGAGTGAAAGAAAACTCTTATAGTTTTATTACCGTCTATGTAAAGGTTGAAAAATGTCGCCATAGTTAAGCTATTCCTATATTAGTAACTTGACGAACTTTTGAAGCTCTGCAAAGTTAGAGATAGCTGATAAGTTTTCGTTAATACTAGTTTCCTTTATCTTAACTCTTTGACATCTTAACTTCTATTAGGGCTAAACTAAAACTTCCATCTTTTCTATAAAAGGCCGTATTGAAAACCAAGAGAAGTTATGACGCTGAACTTATTCCTTATGCATGAAACTGTCACACATACTGCCGTGTTTCAGTTTTGGCTTCTACCAAATCCCTCGATTGCTAGCCTATTTACTATTATATACCTATAACTATTTTACAGTAAAGTTGCATTTTTTAAAACGTGCAGACGACAGCACATCAAGTTACCACAATCAGTCAAATTTCTGCAATAGATTTTCAACCTTATCACAATAGAGGTAGGTTAATGTTTGACTGGTAAAATTTGACAGATTCGGATACCGTGACCTTGTTTCCAGCACAGAATTACCCAGTACTTAAAATACGTCGTAATATTTTCAGAACCTACCTCGTAGTGATGCCAATCCTCTGCTTCGTTATCCCGGCGTGGATCCCCGTCCACTTCTGGGGCGAGAACCCGTGGACCTCGTGGTACACGGCAGCCATCACCAGATACACAATAGCCTTACATTTCACTTGGCTCGTCAACTCAGCAGCGCACATTTGGGGCAATAGGCCCTATGACAAGTAAGTGACCCACTTTTTTATCACTTTTCATTAAGTTCTACGAGCATTTGGTGAAAGCTGAGAAAAAAATGCAACGAATTCTTGACCCGGTTACGGCTCAGTAGTCTTCAGATTACCGAACCAAATATTAGTTTATTCTGTTACTTTGTTGTAGTTTATTTCGATGGCACACGTTACACTGACTTCTCATATATTCCCCTATGAATCTGAGTATAAAATTAAGTTAAGATAAATCAATTATCTACTGACTATTTTGTAAGTATTCCCACGTTGGTTAAATACGTAAGTTAATTTATTAAATTCCTACAGTTTCAAAAAGGACATACTACTAACTTGTTTCAATAGGTTATTTTGTGTTTCTAATCAGAAATAATTAAATTACTAAATGAATATCGTACAGACGACAACAGGTCAACCTACCCGAATCTCTCAAATTTATATCAATCGAACATTAACCTTCCACTATTGTGATAAGGTAGAAAATCTATTGAAGAAATTTGACAGATTGTGATAGGTTGATGTGCAGTCAGTACAGTTCAAAGTAATCACGAGAACGACCATTGACGAGCGCTTTAGATAGATAATTCTTGAAGTTTTAAGTATTACAAATGTCCTTACTTTTTACTATTGAATCAGATGGAACATAGATAATTAACAAAAGAACTTATGTTCAAGGATATTGTATACTACCGTTCCCCTACCGTTTCCCTATTTCAAAGTAACAATGCAGTAATACTGCATTGTTACTTTGAAATAGGGAAAATCCTAACTGCTAACAAGCATTGGCATGGATTTCAGCTCACGTTCGAAATGTGGTTGTGCGGATCGCGTGATTGTCTGTTATGTAACATGGCCGGCTAACTAGCAATATCCTCGTGTTTCAGTTAATTTATTAACTCAGTTACAGTATTTCACAATCGCTTTTTATTTCAACTTTACGAAATGCAATGAAAAATATTGAAATAAATAATTATTATGTCGCTGGTAAAATGAGGTGCCGTTTGGAGTTGCATCGAAAATATCTTTTGTTAATATTATCTGTAGCTACTATGTGAATGACATGACGTGTAGGTATCTATTATGGACAGATTGAAATCGGGTTTTGTTTGTAACCTAATTATGATTGAAAGTGACGACTAATTTATTTATATGTTTACCTAAACAACTATAAAGCAATAAGGTTTTTCATATTTAGGTACAGACGACAGCAGGTCAAGGTTACACGAATCTGTAAAATTTTACCAATCGAACATTAATCTTCCACTATTGTGATAAGATTGAAAATCTATTGCATAACATAAATTTGACCGATTGTGGTAACTTGATGTGCTGTCTGTACTAGCCGAGTGTTAGAAATCGGTTCAGGTAAATTGTGGTATTTAACTATTCTTAATTTAAATAGTAGGTATCTGCTTATATATGACGCAAACAAGTACGTCGTATGAAAATAGGAGTACGATTTGAAACCGATATGGAATAGTACGCCAAAACAATTCACATTTATATTAAACTTTCTTAGTATTGACAACAACAATAATATAAAATCCCAGGTAACGCCTACATAAACAGAAGCCATACTAAACGTGTCAATGACGCCACTTATTGCTATTTCAGAAACATAGGCGCTACTGACAACAAGATGGTGGCTATCTGTGCGTTCGGCGAAGGATGGCACAACTACCACCACGTCTTCCCATGGGACTACAAAGCGGCGGAACTCGGAGACTACAGCACAAACTTATCCACTGCTTTGATTGACTTCGCTGCTAAGCACGGTATGACATCTGTCGGACTTGAAAATTAAATGGGTTATTCATTTGAAATGTTGTGACATGTAATTTGAACTGAGTTTTAGTAGCCAAAACAAATAAGTTTTCATTGTCTAACATAAAATTTTTTTTACACCTACATTGATAAATATTTGTAGGTGTTCAGCTAGATAAAAAAACTCTTCATACGTAGAACTCGCACCCACGACCTAAAACTCGGGCATTAAAATTACCGACAACAGAGGAACAATAGCAGGTCATTGACCTGCTACGTGATTAATGACTATTATTTATTGAAAAATAACCTTGACATAACACACATTTGATGTCATAGAAGTCAGACAATACTTAATCTTTGATTTATATTTTGCTTCTTTTTTCACAGGTTACGCATATGACTTGAAAACAGTGTCAGCTGAAATGATCAGAAAGAGGGTGAACAGGACAGGGGATGGTTCCCACCAATGGACAAAGGCAAAAGTGGACGAAGACGGACATTTTCACCCAGAGAACCCAGTGTGGGGGTGGGAAGACACGGACATGACCGAAGAAGAGAAACAATTTGCAGAAATCGCTCACAGAAAAACTGAATAGGTTCCTCTAGTAATGGAATTTGTTTTAATTTTTCTCCTCTACGAAATTAATGTCCTTTAACTTTTCCTGGTCTTCGAATGTTAATATATTAATGAGAACGTTTTATTATTCAAAAATTCAAGTATTAACTTTAACTGAAATTGCTCAACTTCTTATATAAGTATAATTTAATTGTGTTGCTCGTACAAGAATTCAATGAAAAAGCTAAACATAAAATAAGTTCCGATGGTTGTAAATAACAAATTGTGAATACGAAGTAAGTATTTATGTAACGCACAAATATTTGCAAACTTCACCGATTTTGTTGTAACGATGCGACATGTCCTTAGCAGAATTATATTTTCTTTAACAAGAAAGAAGTTAGGCCGATGTGGCTTGCGGTAGATTTATGTAAGGTAAATAATGTACACGAGAGATTAGTGGGTAGGTATTATTCATAAGTGACTGAATCTACTTATGTATCTAATACTATGTTAGTATATAGTATATTTCGTACACTTTGTATGTGATATTGTTCTGTTTCGTGGTGACTGTTAAAGATATTTATTATTTAATTTATTCCTTTATTAAGAGCCTGGATAGCGTCATTTTAGTAGGTAAGTAAGTTCAAAGTGAAATAGTTTTACAAACTTTTTAAACGACGTTTATTTTTAGATTTGTCAGGCTCTTAGTGAAACTTTACACAAACTTGATGTAAGTTTTAATTTATTTTGTAGCAAAACATGCGGATTGCAAAATTGCTTTAAGTAAGGGTAAATACGCCTGCACTCCGCGCTCTCAAATAGTAACTTAAAATGTTAATTGAAGTATATGGGTGCGGGCATTAAGTAGGTACATATTATTGTAAAAACCTTAATATTTTAATAAATCGTAAAACATTTTTGTTCTCTTTTTATTTCAATTAACCTCTTTTTATATAATATAATATGTTGCCGTAATGAAATTCAACCTTATCTGAGATAGCCAGCATATTCTAGGAAATGATAAATTGGGCGCTTTGAGATCTGAGTACGTAGTATACCTATGTGCCTATACTCTAAGGGTCTGAGTCTTGTTAGGACTTTCGCAAGTTTCAAGAATTCAAATGTCCTAACTATCCGCTTAGGCACCTGTCCTAAAGCTAAGAAGAGAGTAGAGCTGACAGCAACAAACAACATAAGGACGTATAAACGAGTTCTGCAGGCTATTAGGTAATACTAATTATATAATTTTTAGCTAATGTCCATAAATTCTGTACGGGACTAATGTAAAACTATTTATGCCAATCATGTAGGTACCTGTGTATAAAAAAATCGACGTCTAATTGATAGATCACCCCAAAAAGGCAAATGGAAACAATTGAAAAAATGATTTAATAAATACTACTTAGTCAAAAATTAATCGATGAACCTTTCGATCTTCAGGTTTCTAAGTAATCTCAAAAACATGTAAAAGTATATTGAAGTATATTTTACTTGATATTTTCCTAAGTTACAATGATTACAACAAAGGGTGCGTAGTAACGTAATAATTGCTTCCAAACGACATAGAAACCATCAATTTTGAATATTACATTTTATAGATACAAGAACATTAAGTTGAAAACCTAAAACCTTCGAATACCCATTACCTGTTTTGAACAAACAGAAACAGTTACAGTAACCTACTTGAAGGTCAACCCTAAATTATGGTACAATAGTCCCAAATTATATTTACACAACGATTCTAATATCCTTGACTTTGTGAACCTATAGGTTTAACGTTTAACTTTTGACAGGTTGATTAGTAAAACAAATATTGGAAACTAGTACGGCTGTCATTTGTGTGTTCCTTAATTGAATTCTATATAATACGTATTGATACCATGTATATCCCAACTTGATTAGAATGACATATGACAGTAGACCTGATTAGGTAGTGAGAGAATAGCCTGACATTTTTTTTATAGGGAAGTGATGCACACTGTGATACAAACAAACATGCACATTATTGCAGATGTTCACGATACTATACAGTACAAGAATTCTTTTCTTTTTTCTCTGTTCTGTAAAATGGATATGAATTATTCCAGTGCTAATTACAACAAATTTTGAAGCTGTCATTTTAAATCAGTTACGTTTTGCGGAGTATAGTTTAATCGAAATAATAAAAGTATCCATGCTTAATGGTTTGGACGAAATAGTTTTACAAAAACTTCGTCAAAAATAATACAAAATAACAAATAAATTAGATATAATGTAATTTAACAAGTGGTAAAGACTAGAAGTACGTAGCTACAAATAAGATAATAAAAAGTGTCATTCACCGTAACTATACCAGGCCATAAATTAAGGTCTGTTACAAAATAGACTAAACGAAAAGAAATTACTTACATTTATTTGTAAGATAAATGGGCCCTATAAAATATTTATTTATTGTAAAAAAAAAACAAAAATTAATGTTGCTTACTTACTAAAACATTCACAATTTTAAGATTAGAATTAACAGCTACTGCGTAGTAATAGCCTTTAGCTAAAACAAAGGCTAAGTTTAATAAGCAGTCAGCTTAATTAAATAATGAACACCATGTCACTATTGTATTATAGGGTCGCTATTGAGATTAATAAAATGGTTTTGTTGGCAAACATTTACGTAAATAATATTTTAATATAAATTAATAAATTATTTAAGAACTAAATTACCTACTGGATATTCCCTAATAAATAGTTTTTTCGTAATAATATTAAAGCATTGAAACTCCAGGCGTCAATCCTTACATTAAATAGTTGTTAAATTGGCAAGTGAACATTTTGTAGGCAGAATATTTAACATTATGTGGTTTTGGTCGACTAATGTTTTTTATTATGCTGATCTTTTCCTATGATTGCAAACATTTTTCCATCAGCGTATGCTTTTAACCATTCTGGGTTTACGGACAAAGCTGGTAGCTCTTCTGTGCTGTCAAAATCTTCCCCATAGCCATGGTCTTCATGTCTTAGAGGTCTTTTACTGTCATCGAAGAGTGATCCTATATGATTCGTGTGAATATGCTCCTCAGTGTTCGCTGCAGCATAGTACTTCTCATTGTCATACCCACTGTTGACATAAACCACTTTATGCTCATACTTGTCATTGAAGGCATTGTTCCTCAGCATAGTAAATACAGCACCCATTAAAGCCATGTTGTTCATCATTCCGACCATCAAGGTCATCATCTTCAAGCCTGGCAAGATAAAAGGGAAGATGGCTGACATCACCAGCCCTGGTACTAACATAAGTGGTGCAAATCTGTAAGCATACTTTTTTAACTTCTTGATGCTACTTCGGCCTGTTTCAGAGGTGTCGTCACCTGAAAATGAAATAAAAATATACAGTGAAATTCGATATTGACAAAACGTTCCGATATCGTTCCTTCTTTCGTAGCTTTGATTGATGTGTAGGTATTTGGCAACACTACGTTATCCTTGTACCATTACATTTTGTGTCAATAAATGTAATTAAACTAGGCAATGTGTAAATTACGTTACAATCACTGTAATCAAAGTGAATCGCAAATTAGTAAATCAAGTAACAGATATTTAACAGATGGTTCCGTAATTTATTTCTATCATAAATACTGTAACGCCATTAGCAATGTTTACATTACGACAAAACGATAAGTTTGAAAAAACAAACCAACTTACTTGTATAAATGTCAATTTTCACTGATCCGTTGCCTTTAGAGCCCAAATGCAAGTTATAACCGGGTATCAAGTTCAAGTCCAGGGGTCGATACCGTAACAATTTCCTGGTATCATCATAGAGCTGTGAATACAACTGTTCATCGGTGATATTACTGTACTTCAGCCATGGGAACTGTTCCACATCCTCAGTCAGGTTGAACCGGGTGGCGGGATCTTTTGCGTAAGCTGTGATAGCGCGTTCTGCACGCCACGTACTTAGAGCACTGAGACATTTAGTGGTTCCTAGAACGTAGGTGCAGGATAATATGCGTTGCACGGGGCTGTAATGTTCTCCCAGCAACGAACGTAACGTGCTGTCGAGGCGTTCGCGCGGCGTTTGCGGTTGGTGTGCGCATGCGCAATGGCACGCGGCCAGTACTAGCAGTGCGGTGAGCGGGCGCATCGCTGCGGTTCAACTGACGCAAAACCAGGTTCCCTCACTACTCGCTACTCGCTCCAAATGCTGAGTGCATCGCCGCATCGGCGAAAGCGAAGTTTGGATGTGTGTGAATTTTTTATTGTGGATTAACCATAATTTCCTTGGTTAGGTTCATGTCCGGAAAGGGGGAAGTAGCATTCTATAACATGATTGATATGATGAGCATACTAGCATCCGACAGAAAACGAAAGTTATTTCATAAAAAATCTGACGTAAAGGTTGTTTTCACGATTAGATAACTAAAGTAAGTTCTAGAGATCCTTCAAAGGGTGTTAACAGAATAATAAACTAAAAAGCCGAGAACCGAAAATCTGTAGATATTATTCTCTAACTTGTAATCGATCAACTGTTGTCGTAATTATTTATTTTCTCGATGTAACGTAGTAGTAGACAGTCGATCATCATCTTCACTGATAATAATTTATCTAATGTCACTTTCTCTGGATGTAACTTTCACACCTTTCCTGGCTACTGGTAAGTTTGTTTATTGCAACAATAACCAACTTGTTGCAAGTAACTAAAATTAGCAATTTCATAATTTAATAAAAGAATATGACTACCTATTCCATTTACAAGCTGATTTAAACTTTCTTAGTTATGGAAAAAATAATCAATAGGTAAGTTGAATTTCTAGCTAGATCCTCTGATCTTATCAATCTTGAAACAGACAGGCCGACGTGCAGCAAACTAGAGTTTCAACTGACAATTACTAGGTATAGAACTGTCAGCAGAGAATAGGCCTTCTATTCACATAGCTAGTCAAAGTATTAAGTTCTACGAAACACGTGTTCTAAGGATATTATTTTAGGCAAGGTAAATTCTAAATATTATGTTAACCTTACTCTATCATCAAAGGCTGGCTTTTATTTCGGCCAACGGCTAAGCATTACCCAACAATGAGGAAATGCTAGTAGTCGGGTACACTTCTTTTAAGTACTTTTATGTTTGTTATGAACCAAAGAGATTCAAGAGTAGGTATAAGTTTTGATGTCTTTGTTACACATAATAACACATAATCCATAATCATTCAGCCTGACAAATTATGTTGCTTATAATTGATTTAACGATACCAAAAGTTTATTCAAAATACAGCTCTAATGATAATTAGGCAATCATGACAATATCAAACATTTGACATCCGACGTACAGAAACGTCATAACATTATTTATTTTTCTTGCCAGCCTGGTCGTGCAGGTAAGGCGCAAGAAGGATTGACATCTAACAGTACCTAATAATAAATCAAAGCATAGACAATCTAATTCATTTTACATAAACAATTACTATGATTTCAGTCTAGTCAGACGCATAGTCGGTCACAAAGTTATTCGGTCTGTTTACACTTCCGTGACACTTATAGTGGCGCCTTACCTGTTGAATTATCGCATTCCCAGCACTGTTAAAAATGAAGGTTAAAAATAACTTAGCTCATATCCTGCCAAACTTCAGTAAAATGCTGCAATAGAATAAGAATACCAAGAAATAGCCAAGGAAACAAACAAACTCTTCAACGTTAAAACATTAAGTTCTTAGCAAAGATGGTTGACAGAAAAAAGAAAATAGTAGATACCTATTCAGCCACAGAAAACATATTGCACACAAACGGATATACCACGAGCAAACTAATTACTTAGGATTACACTGGATTAGACGTTTGCGTAAGCGGAGTAACTATAAGAACATAGATACCTAAGTATGCATCTGTATCGGTTTTAATTTAAATAAGTTACCCCCTACGCGTGCTGTGTATTTAGAAACGGCAATATAATTAATTGTGATGCAAGAGATAATTTTAAAGTTACTACAAACCAAACGATATTTATAATGTTCATGCAATGTTACTAACATAACGAATTTGTACCAAGAGCGTTTCATTAGGGGTCAATTAGTAGCATAAATAATAAACCTCTGAAACTTACAAATTACAAATGTCATGAACACAGCTATTACTTGTTTTATATAACAACTATATTTTTAGAATTAAATAAATAAAAAGGTTTGGACTAGTGGAAGTACAGACGATAGGAGGTCCACCAACCCCAATCTGTCAAATTTTACCAATCAGACATTTACCTTCCACTATTGAGATAAGGTTGAAATTCTATTGAAGAAAGACGGATTGATGTAGGCTGATGTGCTGGCGTCTGTATAATTTATTATTAAAATATGTACTTAATGCCTCCATCAACAGCAATTTAAGACCTTTTCGTGTCACGCTAGTGTAATATTCGCGTGACACATATACATAAGCATTTTTAAAATAGCTAATTAGTAACTAGGATGTGCATATAAATTGTATATTACATTGACCAACGATACACGCTACGTGGTTTTATATGACTGACGGTAACAAATGAAAGCAACCACAACTAAAAAAAAATATGTTTTTTTATTGTGTGTACGTTGCAATGGAAAGTTGCAGCCAATAAAGCAATGTCTAGACATCAGTCATAATACCGATATCGGCTAAATTGTTGAATAGATTTAAATGCTGCGCAGGTAGGTAATTTATGCTGTTTTTATGAGCAGATGCCGCGTGCCGCCAACATGATATCAATGCTAAACAATCAATATTAGAGAATGTAAGAGTTACGCGATTTTATCGTTTTTCTGTTCGTTTGACACTATAAATTGTTTTATAATTGCCAACTGTTAGGCAAGATGCGTAATCATTGTCTTAGAATGCATTCAATGTAACACACTTGTTGTTAGCACTTATAAGCGTTTTTAGATTTAACGCAAACGGTACTGCGAACTAAATGTCTTGATTGTCAATTGTTTTCAGTATCGTGATTTCGATTTTCATTTCCCATGGTCTGTGACATATATTGTGTTACGGGATAAACAACAATAGCGTTTTGTATTCACGTTATTCTCCCAGATGCTGAGTGTAATAAATAATGTTCGACAGTTAAGTTATCTCAAACTATACTCGTATCTACTATCATGCATGTGTTCAGTTATTTAATAGAATAATCATGTTGTTCTTTTAAAAATGTTGAGGTTACTTATTAACAGACAATAGGTACCCATTACATATTATGAAACTATATCACCAGTATACATTATCTATATATAAGACCACGTCTGCACTGTAAACAGCCACAGATTCCGAGGCAAGAATAAATTGACAAGTTCACGTCTCGAATAATAAAATCAGCGTTAACGATCTGTCACAACAAGAAATGAGAAGCGCGTGAAAGCACTAAGTTTTGTTCGATATTCTAGTTGTAATGCTGTCGTTTTTTCGGTATTCCGTGTTGACAGGAAATGGCCTATATTGCCAAACATAGTGTGTGATTTGCATACACGCGGTCACGGACATGAGCGACTGCAGAGACTAGTGTCGCCCGCTGCTGCCTCACGATAAATTTCTCTACTATACGTGACAAGATTCCTGATTAATGCTTCTAATTATGCGCCACACACGCATATCATAATCTCGCTAATTATTCTTACACGACTCGCAATGAAATGAAAGCAAAACTTACTGGAGACGTCAAGGATGATTGATTTACATTGTGTTTTCAGTGCAAGTATAAATTGAGTTTGTGAACTCTTTATTGGTCTGCGTTATGAATTAAATTGTTTATCACGCTAAGACAGGCAATGTTGTTCAAAAATGTAGACGGCGAAGAATGAAACGAATGGATTCCATTGTTAATTAAGTTAAGACTACATTTTCTATTCACAGTGCTAGTATATAGCGTCTAGAATAAATATCGACTATTTGTTCAGATTGGGTCATAAACATTTACTTAAATTCCTTAGAACTAGGCACGTTTGAATACAATGTCAGATTAGTCACAACCTGTACGGATGAGAAGGAAGCAATCATCACTTTCACCTTTCATTTGTTTCGATAACGATCGGAACAATGTCCAAGGGGAGCATACACACCGTTAATGAATCGACATTAGTCCTTAAGCGGCGCAGTCGATATCTGGGCCGACATTTCTACCGTGCAGTCACGTTGTCCTGCGCTTTCTTTTGTCGTGATTCTTTGGTCTCGCCGGCCATTGTCTTTGACAGGACACTTTATATCCTGGCATACAGACAGGCAGCCAATCAGTCATACACCAGCAGGCGTCTGGAGATCACCAGCTAATTGTTTTTCCGAAATTATTAAGTGTTAGCCAAAATGTGCAACAAACTCACCCTTCTGACTCTGACGTACGTCGTCGTGTTCGTCTCTGTAGTGCAGTGTGATAGCGTTGAAAGCAAGGATTTCTTTAGCGAAGGTAATTATGTTTCAATTGCTTAAAGACAGGCTAGAGTCTGCGTCGTGTATTATGAAGCATGCTATCTGAGAACATTGCTCAGCAATCATTAAAACACAATGCACTTAACTGAAGAAGATTAAAAAACTCCCAACAGGTTATGTGCGCAAAGGTCAAAGTTAACTCTCTCTAGAGTAGGTACATACTTACTCTTGTATGATTTTTTTTCTTTGTAATACGAAAATGGTTGATTTTCTAAGAACATTTAAGCCACAACCTTACCCATTGTGAAGATAAAAGGTAAAACTAGCCTACGGATTATGAGGCACTGATCTCAAAAGCTTTTAATTAAATGTAACTGAACCTTCTTCCCTTACATAAATGCTTTGGGGAAGATAACTCATTAATCAATTAGGTAGCCATGGGACTGACTGACTAGCCGCATAATTACGCCTAGATGATAAATTTGACAATTAGGATCGCGATGTTCTTAATTCTCGGTTAAATACATAGATTATTATTAGCTTGCGCAGCTTTCAAATGTTACATCAAAAGCTTACATAATTAAAACATTAATTGAAACTAGGATTAGTTCATATTACTTTCTAGATAAAATAAACGTTAAAATTCTCGTTATATAGGAAATAACAGTTAGTTTTATGTTATTTAACTATGATTTTGGATAATATGTAATCTACTAAGCGTGGCAAGTAAGCATGTAAATCAAAACAGATATCTATACATCTATCTGCGGAAATCAATATTCTGTCAATCTCTGGATTTGCTTACTAGTGATAGGATTTTGACATTAGCCCCATACAAGTAATGTCAAATTTCTATCTCTGGTAAGCAAATCCAGAGTTAGATAGGTTATTGGGAACGGCCGTAAATCTATATGTCGCAGTCCCATTGTATAATCCGCTGTATTACATTACAGCCAGCCGTTATCAAAAGCAGGGCTGTTATGTATTACGGCGGATTAACGATTAGTCGGATTGAATAAGGCTGAATGAAATTGCGCTGGAATGTGTTCGGCGCTATACGTTCTTTAATGCCGCTAGCTGTAATATCAAAGAGTGGTTCGTTAACCGCCTCTTTGACAGTTTTTAGTTCCCATTTTTAGCACGCGCGGCGCTGCCTGTCAGAACAACAACAACAATGGCGTCGAATACAGAAAGTTTGATAATAAAATGTGAAGTTAATAATGGTTTTGACGAGAAAAACGTGACAAATGTGACTGTAAATAGTGACTTCAAGGATAAATTTCATGTGCAATTGAACAGTTTTTTGTTATCACATGGTCACCCTACAATGTGCAATGCGGCTGAACGTGAGCCGCCAAAGTGTAGAACGTATCGCAATGACAATCCAGCTTATCGTTAATCCACCGTAATACATAACGGCCCTGCTTTTGATAACGGCTAGCGGTAATGTAATACGGCGGATTATGCATTTCGACTGCGACATATACATATCTATCTATCTATATATCTATACATCTTCTATACATATAATTAAATTGTAGACAGAGCCGTGTCTTTACATTGAATATTTTTTCGAAAAAATCAGTGTTATGCATTATTTATATGCTACTGAAGCCAAAACAATCGTTTTTAAAATTTTTGTCTGTTTGTCGGTTTGTCTGTTCGCGATGGAATCAAAAACGGCTGAACCGATTTGAAAAATTCTTTCTCTGTTGGGAAGCTACACTATCCCCGGGTAACATAGGCTATGTTTTATCCAGGTACGGCAAGTCGTTCTCACGAGACGCGAGTAAAACCGCGGTAATATGAAAGCTCACTGATTAATGACGAAATCTCAGAAACTATAACACCTACCAACTTGAAATTTGGCAAGCAGGTTCCTTATAGGGTGTAAAAATACTCCAAGAAACATTTTTTTGAAATTCCACCCCTAAGAGGTAAAAAAGGGGTTTGGTAATTTGTATGGAAATCCAATGATTTTTGAAGTAAGAGACATGAAATTTAGCAGATAGATCTTTTATAGGGTGAAGACATTATCTAAGAACGGATTTTACAAAAATCCGCCCCTAGGGGCGTAAAACGGGGGTTGATAGTTTGTATCGAAGTCCTATATGTTTTTGAAGTAAGACATGAAAAGCAGACAGGTCCGTTATAGGGTATAGACATTATCTAAGAAAGGATTTTACGAAAATCTGCCCCGGGGTGCCCTGTGTAAAACGGGGGTTGGTAGTTCGTATGGAATGTTTTGAAGTGTTGATTTGTTTGTTGTACACGCTAATCTTCAGGACTACTGGACGGATTTGAATTATTATTTTTTGTTGTATAGGTATTAAGTCTGGGCAACACATACACTATAATTGAACTTGAGCAGATCATCTAAACTACAAGAGGTACAAAAATGGTACCATAGTAAAAACTGATGTGGAGCTCCAAGAGCCCAGCTACACTTTAACATATAGGAAAAAAATTAGTGAAAGTGATATGGGCTGGTGGGCATTTCCTGTTGACTTACAAAAATGAGAGATCTGAAACATCTCAAACCGTCTCGCGCATCCCGTTGTTTCCCCGGACCCTTAGAATTCGACATCAGACGTTTCAGATCTTTGATTTTGACAACCCGTTGTCGCTGGCATAAGCGACATGATCTGCGTACGAAGTCGCTGGCAGAAGCTAGTCTATAAATAAAAACAGTCTCAACTAAACAAAAACCAAACACTGTCCAACTTATTTAAGAAATAAGTTAGTAGAAAGAGGTAGTAAACGAAACTAGTTTCAGAAAATTTTGTGAATGTGTTTCAAAAGCTCTAGATAAATTATCCAAAGTTTCTACTTTTCTCTTTTCTACTCTTGTACAGAAGTTGTGTGTGGTAGTTAATCCTTAAAAGTCCTTGTGTGTCATAATTTAATTATATCACTACCTAATCTTAGTACGATTATACTGGGAACAGTTTTAGATATCAATATCAGGGGGCACGGCAGTGCCCCCGCCAAGTCAAGCAGAAAAAGCGGCACGGCCGTACCATCCTTTTCTCGAAGCAATTCAGGCTATTTTCGACCCCCTATAATTTCGTTGTGGATTAACAGTTTTCGATTAAAGGACTCTCCCAAGATCAAAGTATACCTTTATAATTAAAACAAACATCTTAAATCGCCTCTTCACTTCTCGAGAAATGCGTCCCTTTCTCAATATTTCTCGGACAGACTTCAGTAGCAGTTCATATAAAATAAAACCGGCCAAGTGCATGTCGGCCTCGCGCGCTAAGGGTTTCGTAAAAATCACGTTTGTTTTATAGGAACCCCATAAAAGATATATTTTATTCTAGTTTTTAGAATTTATTGTCATACCAGTACTAGTAAAACTTCTACCCATTTTGTAAAAAAATGTGACTGTCTAATTATCACGATTCATGAGGTACAGCTTGGTAACAAAAGGACAGACGCAAGACAGAAACCCGTTTGTCTTTTGGGTACGGAATCTTAAACAGATTAAATAGCGATCAACAGGACGAAAATTTCGACGTCAATATTTTCTTAAATCTGATTCCTTCGTTTGAACTACAAGACCCATAGGATTTCATAGCACAAAGCTTGTCAGCGCTGTCTATCACTTGCGTACGTTACAAAGGTGAGTAGGATCACAATGGCGCTAATGGTACTACCAACTATGAAAGGAACGGTTCACATCGCTATTGTATTGTCTTATCCGAAGACTAAATCTATGTAGACTTAATTGGGTACCTTAAGTTTCAATTCCAATTACGGCTAGCAGGTGTAACGTAAATTGTCCCAACTTAGAACTTGTGACATTATGCTCATTCCAGAAAACTTGTGATAAATGCGCTGCACTATTATTTCAAGATGTGCATTATCTGAACACATACAATTCTTCTGACTCCATGACGTAAGATTTTGTGTTCAGTTAGATTTTTCGCAAATAATGCACGTGCAACAGGGAACAGTGAATAATGTATACAGAATTTTGTAAAGCATTTCTTGCCCGGTTACTCTCCATGTAGGAAACACAGAAACTTTCCGAGAAGCCGCTTATACGGCAGAATTTAATACACCTAGAAATTCACCGAAAATCGTATTCATGTAGCACGTTTAGATTTCGTCGAAATTTTGTGAATAGGATAGCACACAGAATTTATATTTGAATAATAGATAAATAATCCGTTTCATGAAACTATTTGTTGTTTAGAGAATCTGGGTCTTAACCAACAAATTGCATTTTTTTCAGGCACAAGCGTCGGCCGTACGTTTGGTCACAATGCTCTCAAACGCCTGTCGTTCATCTTCTTACCCGTGATGTTCACTTTGGGTGTCATCTCCACACTCTTGATGGCACTCGCCGTCATCTCCGTGAAGAACTTAGCCATTGGAGTAATGCTGCTTATCGTGGCTGTCAGTCAGGTGAGAATTTTATGTACTATTTTAGAAAATACGTACCATGGTTTTATGAATGTGTCAATAAATCTCATATACATACGTCAGAGCCTATGAAAGATTCTATCTGGGAATTATTGAAATTCAACCAGACGTCTGTCAAATATGATCATCGGGTAAAAGTTTGGTAAAACATTTCAACATGAGTATGTAGTACTTATTTTATTGTCAAAGGCAAAAAATATGTTTCAATCCTACCTTCTGACACAAGCGCTAAGTCCTGAAAGGAAACTGCCAAATTCCTTTCGAAAATGTTTTTGATGAAAATATTTCTCAAAGGAAGAGGAAAATTGCTGTTATCTTAAAGTTATTTTGTAGGGTTCCGTGTTTTTAAAGAAAACTTTTTTTATATTAGTTAATAACTTCATTTAAAATAAAATATATTAATACATGCTATGTGATCGAGTTAGAAATTATTTTTAGAATAGTCAGCTTTGATTTAAACTAATCAGATTCTTGTGTTCACTAGGCTGTATCCAGACTTTTCTTATCGGCTGCATCGCCCGCCTCTTTGGTTCACCTACACCCTCGAGCTGAGCTGCTGCCAGCGCCCGCTATCCCCGCCCCCTGGCCAGCACCCGGCCCGCTGTTATCCCCCTGGGCCAGATCTGACAACGATGCTCCCATCTCTGACTAGATTATATAATATAACTCCAGTGCCTGCTAGGAATATGTGAAGAAAGTCATGAAGGGATATAGAGCACGGAAACTTGTAGTACATTAAGTGCACGACATAACTGTTATATAATTCCGGAGTCAGTAAGACCGGTCAATAAGACACTTTTCCCCACTTAAGTCATACTTCGTTAATGGCCGACAAAGGTCATTCTCATAAACATCAGTGCTCCATTCCTTCTTATTTCATGGAAAGTTTTAAATAATTTAGATGGCACATGTCTTGATGACTCACAATCAAAAACCCACCAATCGAGTTAACGCTACGGCTACCTCAACGACTGAGCAAATCAGTTTAATTAACATGCATTTATTTAATTGTTTAAGTATTAATTTATTTTTTATATTAGATTTACTTTTAGCTTAGAAAAAGTAATCTTTTATCGACATTGTAACTTCGTCTGCCTCTCGCGAAAACAGTGAGATTTTGTGAAAGATAGACGATCGAAACTAATTTTAAGTATTTATTCAATAAATGATTCATGCAATGCGACGTTCTTTCACTGTACTTTCATAAGGCGAGAAATGAAATTAAAATGGCTGCACGTCGCGTAGTATGCATAACATAATGGTTATTAAAATAGCCTGCTTTCTCATGTTATTTCTAGAACATCACGTCCATTTTTATCTGTTGTTGTTTTTGCGTGCTTAATAATCATAATTCAGAATTTATTAAAGTGTAAATAATATAATATGGTAATACCTATACGCTTGGTGATTAACTAACCAAAACTTGACGTGTAGATAACACAAAAATTTAAACAAATAAACAAAACAGATTCATTTCGTTGCACATAATGCACACTTACCTACTTTAATTTGAGATCAAAAAGGACGCTTTATACAGAGGAAATGAAAACAACTGCCTTGAAAGTAAAAGCTGTTTAAAACCTGAACCAGTTTAGCCGAGTCAGTACATTAAACTGAGTTTATTTTTTACTTGACTTGCAAACATTTCTGCGTTAAATGTTCACTGATACACGCGGTTGTAAAATTGCGTGTTACGTCGTGCTACCAATAAAATTGATAGATTATGGCATGTTATTAAAGCAAATTCCTAAACAGCAAACATGATGTCTAAGTTACAGTTATAATTGTGTGCAATTAAAGTACATTCTCAAAAAGGAATAATTAATAGCGGTGATAATTAACCAAAAATCCAACGATATCTACTTTGATTTAAAACCTGGAAAAACAGACTATTTATTATACTTGTACTATTTTCTTTCCTTATTTTTGGGGCCTTATTGAATGTTACAAAAAAAATGGCCAAGTGCGAGATAGACTCGTACGCGAAGGGTTCCTAAATATTTAAATAATTTTCAGTGTGTAATGTTATACATACAGCCTGGTGAAAGACGGACGGGCAGAAAGACAGCAAAGTCTTGGAATAGAAATATGGTCTCGTTTTACCTTTTGCTTACGGAATCCTAAAAATCAAGACACCGGCACAAAAAATATCATTTCATTTTATGCACTGGCAGGTCTAGACTAGATACTATTTAGCGCTACTTCTTTTCGATCTACGATTGATAGCTAAAAAGTGAGGACGAAGTGATAAAGTGTATAAGAAGGACGCATTTCTACACAAATCTAGAAGCGAAGTATATGCTGAAACTGCGGGCAATAGTAGTATTGAAATATTTAAATTGTGACTCTACCACGGAGGACTCTACTTAGTAATAAATTAGATATTCCTTAATTTTCCCAGCACACATGCGATGTCTTATTTTGATTCGCCTCGATGCGCTTCGATAAACCCTGTTATTGACTCTTAAACTGATTTACGGCCGTTCCCAATAACTTATCTATCTCTGGATTTGCCTACCAGAGATAGGAATTTGACATTACTTGTATGGGGCTAATGTCAAAATTCTATCACTAGTAAGCAAATCCAGAGATAGACAGAATATTGATTTTCGCAGTTAGTAATGAAATACTGTTAGGTAATTATTATAAAGAAAACAAAAACTTATTATTGATGAATTGATAATGTATTTCACAATTAGAATGAATATAGAATTGTATGACTACACCTGTACAATAGTAATGTAGGTACATTGGTATATTGCATCGCGGTCAATCGTTGACATCGGACGCGTCTGCACTGTTCGCAGAAATTATTAAAATTTTGCGCCGAGCGCGGCGTCAGCCGCCGCCTATTTTCCAACCATGCGTTCGGAAGAACTCGTGGCGAACGAGGTCCTGGCATTCCTGCAGTACCAGCTGGATGTCATGGATGAGGTCAGTGTGACCCAGATCTGCACCTCAAACTTCAGTGAGGAGGAGATACGCAGCGCAAAAAAGCTGCTGTACGAGACGCTGCAATTGGCAGACCGAATGCCGTCCCGCAGGAGGGATGAAAAGGGAGAGAAGAGTCTTCAAGACGCTATAAGGCTGTTGAAGGAGACCGACCCAGACGACGTGCCGACTTTCGTGGCAAAGGACTTGCGTAAGCTGCCCCCCGTCACCTTCGATCACGTCGACGTCACCAGGCTGCTGAAGGACATCACCAGTATGAGGTCTAGCCTGGTCGAGTTGCAGTTGAAGCTGGAAGCATCGCAACAAACAATCAGCGATCTGCGTACCGAAGTAGCAGATCCTTACGCAGCTCGGTATGTAGGTCCACCGCGCATGCCAACAGCGACAACACGCGTCCACGGTCAGGTCAATGATCGGCGCTGAGTTTCGAGTCAGCAAAATTGTTCTCGTCACGGCCACAGCAACTGCAAGCGATGCAAAGCCGCGCCCGCATCCGCGTCCCCTGCCGTTGGACGCCGACGAGTGTAAGTACGTCAACACCAAGACGTGCTTACTCAGCTGCTGTAATACCTACAGGTTCCCGTCTCACAAAACGCAACCAAAATCTTGGTTTCTCCCGAACCAGCCCAAAGCTTGTTACACCCTGTTGATCAGGTAAACGGGCTGATGATGCAGATGGTTTCATCAAGGTGGAGAGAAGAAAAAAGAAGAAGCCATCTAGCCGAAATCAATGCGGAATGCATTGACGTGTCCGAGCATAGCCGCTGCGCCCTGCTATCCCTACGACGCAGTTTTGTATGTGTCACGTCTGCATCACTCCACGAAGGTCGAAGATTGTGTGGAGTACATCCGTTAAAATCCAAGCTGGATTCTTGAGAGTCGTGAAGCTGGAGTCGAAACAATAATACCAACTTCAATCGTTTCGTAGTACGTGTCGCCCGACTCAGCACATCGACATGTTAAGGAACAGTTTTGGCCGAAGGGTGTCGTATTCGGCGGTTCCGCGGGAGGCTACGCGACAACCACACAGCGCAACACGACGCCGTCTCATCGTGTTAACAAAATATAATTTTTTATAATATTATGTATTAGTTTATAAGTTGTTTAAGCTACTATATATGTATTTGTATTCTATGGGCCCTAGTTGCCTGAAATAAAGGTATAAATAAAAAAATAAAAAAAAATTAAAAATTGCTAAAGTTATTGTCAATAAGGACTACGAATAAATTAATATAGATAACTAGCTTCTCCCAGCGGCTTCGCCCGCTTCCCAAGGGAACTATTCCCGTTCCCGGGATAAAAAGTAGTTATGTTATTCCTCAGGGTCATTCTATTTCTGTACAAAATTTTCATCAAAATCGGCTCCCTGGTTTAGGCGTAAAAAGCGTAACAGACAGAGAGACGGTTCTTTCGTATTTAGTAGTAATGATAGGTGTATCGTAATTATAATGAATCTGAACGATTCAGGAAATATAATATTAAATTGAACCAGCACATAGAACGAAAATAGAGCTTTCTAAAAATAGATCCTTCTATCTTCTTGTATAGTTTTTTACAACCTCGTTTTGAAATTAATTTCTCGAATTTATATTACAGATCCACGCGCAACGTTGATGTCTTGTTTTCACGTCTTCTCAAACGACAACAATATATCATAGTCGTTAAGAAACTAATACGGCATTTAATTGTTAAAGTATTGACTGATGGTTTCACTCGTATCTAAGTTTAATCAAGTTGTAGTCTGCGTAATAATGGTGGCCCAATGAACATCGTCTCCAAAGATAAACAAACATATCCCAACTGATGTTTCGATATCAAAAACAAGCGTAACTCGTGTGTGTATTAATTAGGTAAAGAGGTAGCGGATAGTTATAGTTTGTAATTCCATAGGTTGTTGAAGAACAAAGTTTGTACATGAATGGGAGGGATTCATTGTGTTATTATTGTGTTTGTATTGTTAAGGCCCATTTACAACATTGCGATTTCATTGCCCGTTGCTGCCATTTTATTGCAGGAATATTTGATAGGCGACCATTTATTTACCTATTGCAGATTACTTTTTACACAGTGCAAGTAGCAATCTTGCAGCATAAAAAGGCAAGCAACGTGCAATGAAATCGCAATGTGTAAACGGGCTTTACAAGTGGTAAAGAATATTTTGGGGGGGATCCCGTTGTAAGATCTACATCCTGAAATTAAAGATAAATGTTATAAAGTACTCCTATCGAAAATTTATAATAAATTAATACTCATAGAGCAATATTCCCAGATAGCATGGTCCGACATAAGTTTAAAATAAGAGAAACTTTCATTTAACTTTGCCACCACCCTTTTAATTTAAGGATAATCTCCTAAAAATATTTATATCTCATCAAAGACTGCAATGAAAGTTTTGATGAGATAAATAAATATTTTTAGAGAGTTATCCTTAAAATAAAAGGGTGGTGCAAAGTTAAGATGAAAGTTGTCTTTATTTTAAACTTATGTCGACCATGCTATCTTGGGAAATTGCTCTATGAGTATTAATTATTAATAAATTTTCGATAGGAGTACTTTATAACATTTATCTTTAATTCAGGAGTGTAGATCTTACAACGGGATACCCCAAAATATCTTACCATGTAAAGGCCGTTTAACACATTGCGATTTCATTGCACGTTGCTTGCCATTTTATTGCTGCAAGATGCTACTTGCACTGTGTAACCGTACTCGTGCAATAGGTAAAATAAATGGTCGCCTATCAAATATTCCTGCAATAAAATGGCAAGCAACGGCAATGAAATCGCAATGTGTAAAGTGGGCCTTACAATCAGCCGTCACGCAATAATAACACAATGAATCCCTCCCCATTTCATGTACATAACTTTGTTCTTCAACAGCCTATGGAATACAAACTATAAACTATCGCTACCTCTTTACCTAATTATACAAACACGAGTTACGCTTGTTTTGATATCGAAACATCAGTTGGGATATGTTTGTTTATCTTTGGAGACGAGTTCTATGGGCCACAATTATTACGCAGACTACAACTTTGATTAAACTTGATACGAGTGAAACCATCAGTCAATACTTTAACAATTAAATGGCCGTATTAGTTTCTTAACGACTATGATATATTGTTTGTCGTTTGAGAAGACGTGAATACAAGGACATCAACGTTGCGCGTGGATCTGTAATATAAATCGGAAAATTAATTTCAAACGAGGTGTAAAAAAACTACTACAAGAAGATAGAATGGATCTATTTTTTAGAAGCTCTATTTCGTTTTTTTTGTCTGGTTCAATTAATATTAATTTTCCTGAACGTTCAGAGTTCAGTATAATTACGATACACCTAGCATTACTAATTATAAATACGAAGAAGACTCTGTCTCCTGTCTGTTACGCTTTTACGCCTAAAACCAGGGAGCCGATTTTGATGAATTTTGTACAGAATAGATAGACCTGAGGAATAACATAACTACTTTTTATACGGGAACGGGAAATAGTTCCCTTGGGAAGCGGGCGAAGCCGCTGGGAGAAGCTAGTATTCTATATAATTTATTCGTAGTCCTTATTGACAATAATTTAGCAATTTTTTAATTTTTTTATTTTTTTTTATTTATACTTTTATTTCAGGCAACTAGGGCCCATAGAATCATAATACATATATAGGTACTTAACAATAACTTATAAACTAATACAATAATATTATAAAATTATATTTTGTTAACACGATGAGCGGCGTCGTGTGCGCGCTGTGTGGTGTCGCGTAGCCCCTCCGCGGAACCGCCGGAATACGACACCCTTCGGCCAAAACTGTTTCCTTGACCATGTCGATGTGCTGAGTCGGGACACGTACTACGAACGAATTGAAGTTGTATTATGTGTCGACTCAGCCTTCACGACTCTCAAGTCCAGCTGGATTTTAAACGGATGTATCCACAAAATCTTCGACCTTCGTGGAGTGGATGCAGACGTGACACATACAACTGCGTCGTAGGGATAGCAGGGCGCAGCGGCAATGCTCGGACACGTTCAATGCAGTTCCGCATTGATTTCGGCTAGATGGCTTCTTCTTTTTCTTCTCTCCACTTGATGAAACCATCTGCATCATCAGCCCGTTTACCTGATACAGGTGTAACAAGCTTTGGGCTGGTTCGGGGAGTAAACCAGATTTTGGTTGCGTTTTGTGAGGCGGGAACCTGTAGTATTACAGCAGCTGAGTAAGCACGTCTTGGTGTTGACGTACTTACACTCGTCGGCGTCCCAAAGGCAGGGGACGCGGGATGGCGGGGCGGGCTTTGCATGGCTTGCAGTTGCTGTGGCCGGTGACGAGAACAATTTTTGCTGACTCGAAACTCAGCGCCGATGCATTGACCTGACCGTGACGCGTGTTGTCGCTGTTGGCATGCGCCGTGTGACCTACATACCGATGCTGCGTAAGTCTGCTACTTCGGTACGCAGATCGCTGATGGTTTGTTGCGATGGCTTCCAGCTTCAACTGCAACTCGACCAGGCTAGACCCCATTACTGGTGATGTCTTTCAGCAGCCTGGTGACGTCGACGTGATCGAAGGTGACGGGGCAGCTTACGCAAGTCCTTTGCCACGAAATCGGCACGTCGTCTGGGTCGGTCTTCCTTCCAACAGCCTTATAGCGTCTTGAAGACTCTTCTCTCCCTTTTCATCCCTCCTGGCGGGAATGGCATTCGGTCTGCCAATTGCAGCGTCTCGTACAGCAGCTTTTTTGCGCTGCGTATCTCCTCCTCACTGAAGTTTGAGGTGCAAATCTGGGTCACACTGACCTCATCCATGAAATCCAGCTGGTACTGCAGGAATGCCAGGACTCGTTCGCCCCGAGTTCTTCCGAACGCATGTTGAAATTAGGCGGCGGCTGACGCCGCGCTTGGCGCAAAATTTTAATAATTTCTGCGAAACAGTGCAGACGCGTCCGATGTCACGATTGACCGCGATGCAATATACCAATGTACCTACATTACTATTGTACAGGTGTAGTCATACAATTCTTATATCATTCTAATTGTGAAATACATTATCAATTCATCAATAATAAGTTTTTGTTTTTCTTTAATATAATTACCTAACAGTATTTCATTACTATGCGAAAATCAATATTCTGTCTATCTCTGGATTTGCTTACTAGTGATAGAATTTTGACATTAGCCCCATACAAGTAATGTCAAATTCCTATCTCTGGTAGGCAAACCAGAGATAGATAAGTTATTGGGAACGGCCGTAAATCAATTTAAGTCAATAACAGGGTTTATCGAAGCGCATCGAGGCGAATCAAAATAAGACATTCGCCATATGTGTGCTGGGAAAATTAAGAATATCTAATTATTACTAAGTAGAGTCTCCGTGGTAGAGTCACAATTTAATATTTCAATATCTAATTGCCCGCAGTTTTCAGCATATACTTCGCTCTAGATTTGTGTAGAAATGGCGTCCTTCTTATACACTTTATCACTTCGTCCTCACTTTTTAGCTATCAATCGTAGATCGAAAAGAAGTAGCGGCTAAATAGTATTCTTAGTCTTAGACCTTGCCAGTGCATAAAATGAAATGATATTTTTTGTGCCGGTGTCTTGATTTTATGGATTCCGTAAGCAAAAGGTAAAACGAGACATATTTCTATTTCCAAGACTATTGCGGTCTTTCTGCCCGTCCGTCTTTCACCAGGCTGTATGTATAACATTACAACACTGAAAATTATTTAAATATTTAGGAACCCTTCGCGTTCGAGTCTATCTCGCACTTGGCAATTTTTTTTTGTAAAATTCAATAAGCCCAAAAATAAGGAAAAAAAATAGTACAAAGTATAATAAATAGTCTGTTTTCCAGGTTTTAATTCAAAGTAGATATCGTTGGATTTTGGTTAAATTATCACCGCTATTAATTATTCTTTTTTGAGAATGTTCTTTAATTGCACACAATCTATAACTGTAACTTAGACATCATGATTTGCTGTTTTAGGAATTTGCTTTAATACATGCCATATCTATCAATTTTATTGGTAGCACGACGTACAACGCAATTTTTACAACCGCGTGTTCAGTACATTTTTAACGCAGAAATGTTTGCAAGTCAAGTAAAAATAAAACTCAGTTTTTAATGTACTGACTCGGCTAAACTGGTTCAGGTTTAAACAGCTTTTACTTTCAAGGCAGTTGTTTTCATTTCCCTCTGTATAAAGCGTCCTTTTTGATCTCAAATTAAAAGTAGGTAAGTGTGCCATTATGTGCAACGAAATGAAATCTGTTTTTTGTTTATTGTTTAAATTTTTGTGTTAATCTACACGTCAAGTTTTGGTTAGTTAATCACCAAGCGTTAGGTATTACATATTATATTATTTACACTTTAATAATTTCGGAATTATGATTATTAAGCACGCAAAAACAACAACAGATAAAATGGACGTGATGTTCTAGAAAATAACATGAGAAAGCAGGCTATTTTAAATAACCATTATGTTTATGCATACTACGCGACGTGCAGCCATTTTAATTTCATTTCTCGCCTTATGAAAGTAAGTGAAAGAACGTCGCATTGCATGAATCATTTATTGAATAAATACTTAAATTTAGTTTCGATCGTCTATCTTTCACAAAATCTCACTGTTTTCGCGAAGAGGCAGACGAAGTTACAATGTCGATAAAAGATTACCTTTTTCTAAGCTAAAAGTAAATCTAATATAAAAAATAAATTAATACTTAAACAATTAAAAAATGCATGTTAATTAAACTGATTTGCTCAGTCGTGAGGTAGCCGTAGCGTTAAACTCGATTGGTGGGTTTTTGATTGTGAGTCATCAAGACATGTTGCCATCTAAATATTTAAAAACTTTCCCATGAAATAAGAAAGGATGGAGCACTGATGTTTATGAGAATGACCTTTGTCGGCCATTAACGAAGTAGACTTAAGTGGGGAAAAGTGTC
>NWSH02000008.1:10006976-10051988 GCA_002382865.2 Heliothis virescens
GATGTTGTGGAGTACATCCGTTTAAAATCCAGCTGGATCTTGAGAGTCGTGAAGCTGGAGTCGACACATAATACCAACTTCAATTCGTTCGTAGTACGTGTCCCGACTCAGCACATCGACATGTTCAAGGAACAGTTTTGGCCGAAGGGTGTCGTATTCCGGCGGTTCCGCGGGAGGCTACGCGACACCACACAGCGCAACACGACGCCGTCTCATCGTGTTAACAAAATATAATTTTTATAATATTATGTATTAGTTTATAAGTATTGTTAAGTACCTATATATGTATTTGTATTCTATGGGCCCTAGTTGCCTGAAATAAAGGTATAAATAAAAAAAATAAAAAATTAAAAAATTGCTAAAGTTATTGTCAATAAGGACTACGAATAAATTATATAGAATACTAGCTTCTCCCAGCGGCTTCGCCCGCTTCCCAAGGGAACTATTTCCCGTTCCCGGATAAAAAGTAGTTATGTTATTCCTCAGGGTCTATTCTATTTCTGTACAAAATTTCATCAAAATCGGCTCCCTGGTTTAGGCGTAAAAGCGTAACAGACAGAGAGACAGAGTTACTTTCGTATTTATAATTAGTAATGATAGGTGTATCGTAATTATACTGAACTCTGAACGATTCAGGAAATATTAATATTAAATTGAACCAGACAAATAAAAACGAAATAGAGCTTTCTAAAAATAGATCCATTCTATCTTCTTGTATAGTTTTTTTACACCTCGTTTGAAATTAATTTCTCGATTTATTATACAGATCCACGCGCAACGTTGATGTCCTTGTATTCACGTCTTCTCAAACGACAACAATATATCATAGTCGTTAAGAAACTAATACGGCATTTAATTGTTAAAGTATTGACTGATGGTTTCACTCGTATCAAGTTTAATCAAAGTTGTAGTCTGCGTAATAATGGTGGCCCATAGAACTCGCTCCAAAGATAAACAAACATATCCCAACTGATGTTTCGATATCAAAAACAAGCGTAACTCGTGTTTGTATTAATTAGGTAAAGAGGTAGCGGATAGTTATAGTTTGTATTCCATAGGCTGTTGAAGAACAAAGTTTGTACATGAATGGGAGGGATTCATTGTGTTATTATTTGCGTTGACGGCTGATTGTTAAGGCCCATTTACACATTGCGATTTCATTGCCCGTTGCTTGCCATTTTATTGCAGGAATATTTGATAGGCGACCATTTATTTACCTATTGCACGATTACGTTTACACAGTGCAAGTAGCATCTTGCAGCAATAAAATGGCAAGCAACGTGCAATGAAATCGCAATGTGTAAACGGGCCTTTACAGTGGTAAAGAATATTTTGGGGTGATCCCGTTGTAAGATCTACACTCCTGAAATTAAAGATAAATGTTATAAAGTACTCCTATCGAAAATTTATAATAAATTAATACTCATAGAGCAATATTCCCAGATAGCATGGTCGACATAAGTTTAAAATAAGAGAACTTTCATCTTAACTTTGCACCACCCTTTTAATTTAAGGATAACTCTCTAAAAATATTTATAATCTCATCAAAACTTTCATTGCAGTGTTTTATGACGTTGTTGTTTTTTTTTAAATAATTACTTGTTATATTTTGGTTTTGAATATCTGGGTTAAACCGCGGTGGCAGTTATAATTGTTACGCATGATGATATGGATGTCCTTACGAGATATGAATAAAATAAGCCCAAACAAGATAGGCAGTCGCTCCATGTAAAACACTGGTTCTCAGCTGCATCCGGTGTGACTGGAAGCCGACCCCAAAATAGTTGGGAAAAGGCTAGGCAGGCAGGCAGTTCCCTATACTACATTTTGTCTTCATTACCAAGCCTGAAGTAGCAGCTATAACAGACGTGATAATTGTTACATATCAATGTACCGTTCTGCTCAGAACCAACGTTAACTATGAAATCACCCGATATATACCTATACGAATGCGCGATGCTTGAAATATTGATGAACTACGTGTTACAATTCCTAATAATAAATCTTCCTGTTCGTTTGTAATATTGGTTTCGTTTGTGAAATATTTTTGATTTTTGTTTTTTCCGGTGCCTTTGATGACTATAGACGAAATTGTTACCATAAGAAAATACATTTTGCTATGCTATATGAGTATGCATGTATGAAAGCGAGGGGTAAGATTTTATACGTAAAAGTTACTATAAAATCTATCTAGACTAGACGGCAGCTAACCCAGAGTTTCTAACCAGTTTTATACAGGTCTATTGACTGAATTAATGTGCATTCTCTACTTGCATTACCTGGAGTATCCACCTAGCTCAACGCTCTTACAAACAATATAATAGGTGTATCAAACCGGTTGCTAAAACTAACTGTAACTAGTAACGCGCTTACCAATGCATTGGTTAGAATAACAGATTATTTGCAAGCTTCTAGTTTTATACTTACCTAAGCATCCATCCAGACTAAAATTATAAAGCAGAAGAGTTTTTTGAAACGTGACAGAATTCCGGAAATTCTATTCTGAGTTAAATAGCTTAAGGCTTTCTTTTTAACCCCCGATGCAAAAAGAGGGAATTCTTTTTAACAAGGTTTTTTAAAGTTTCCCTCAAAATGTGAGCATGACAGTTAATGCATATTTTTACAACAATAATAGAAATGTTGGTTGACTTTCCGGTGATAGGACAAGAAAGTAAGTAATTTTGTACCTATCAGACGACAGCACATCAAGTTATCACAATCTATCAAATTTTTGCAATCGATTTTCAAACTTATCACAATAGCGGTAGATTTATGTTCAATTGTTAAAATTTGACAGATTCGGGTACCGTGACCTGCTGTTGTCTGTACGTAAATCACAAAAAAAGATGATTGATTAATAGTACAATTTGATTTTACTGTGACCTTTTCGGTCTTTGTTTTCTCAGGTTACTAAAATGAAACAAGCGCTTGAAATTCGATGTAATTTTTTTCTAGGTCATTAGAGCACAAGGTACGGAAATGGCCGGTTATTTTTCGTTAATACTCTGGTTTTGGCTGAATATTATATTTAATTTTCAATAAGTACTCGTTTAATGAATTATTATTTTATTTACAACAAAAATATATACATACTTATTTCCATTTTATAAATTAAAACTAATTTCCAAGTATACTCGTTTAACATTAAAAGACAACACAGTTTCCTTTTTTCATAGTCTTTATTATACGTAGCGGATATTCTACCTACTCGGTATTTTTACGCGCGAAATATTCCGAGCGATATGAACCTATCGCACGACTTTACGATCCCCTAATATGAAAACGCTGTTAGCATACGTAGTTTGGTATATTTATTGCAACTGCAAGAGAGCTAAGTATAGCCATGTCACTTCACAGAAAACCCTAGAGGTCTGAATGCGCGGCATTTTAATAAGCTGCCCTCGGGAACGTCGTCGCAGCGTAATAAATAAATACGCCTTATCACCAACAAGTAATAACAGTAAGTATTCGTTTACCGAACATTCCTCGAACTGTCATCCCCTATAAATTCTTGTGTTTGTGAATTTCCTCATTATCTTCTATATTTATTTTTCCTAAACGTTCTTTGTAAATGTATAATACATAACATTAACTTAGATTTATCTTGAAATTTCAATTTGTAGGACGTATTTTCATAAAACGTCGACCTACCAAAAATACACCATCATCCAAGTAGATTTTACAGTTTTTACCTACTTACGTACCTATTACAACAACATTACAACATTTATATTTTTGAACATTAACTTATGTGTTCTATAAACAATACAATACCTGTTCCTTTTTTGTGGGAAAGAAAAAATATGTATCATTTCGTGGACAAGTATGTTTGTATCAGATACTATACAAGTAAGAAAAGTGAGTGAAACAGGTTAACGTTGTAACAAAACTAGTAGCCGTTATTGTGTTCCATTGTTGTTAAATACAGTAACTAACACCTATTATATGAAGAAAAAGACGGATATTATGGAACAATAGAGTACATAATAATATACAATAAAGTAGGAGTGTTGTGTAGGGCTAACATAATTATGTAGTTGTTTGTTTGAAAAGTCATTGAACTCGTAATTATAGTGCTGTGCTTAGGTTTTGCGAAATAGAGATATTACTCTATGAGTTACACACAAATATTAGGAAACATAACGCAATCATATATAAGAAGACCTTTTTGCACATATCTGTATTATTGAGGCAAATGAATTTGGAAAAAATATTGTCAAAAAATCTCAGATAAAACTACAAAGTAACCTAATTATAGTTTAAAATTATTTTTTCAATGTAACGACTCTGAATATTAGTGGGCCTAATTCTGATACCGACAATATACCTTATTTCGAAAGCTGGCGAGTAAACACAAATGAATGACTTTTAAAGTAACTCACACTGCACAGTTTAAGCATTATTCCTAACATTTGTTTTACGCATGCCACTTTTAAATGATGTAATTAACTTACTTTGACAACGTGGTGACGCTTTCTCCTATGCTACCTCAGATACTTACTTGAGTTTTTCATCTATCCTCTAACAAGTTTTTGGATATTAGATATAGCAATACCAACTTGGTTAATATCAGGGACAGTGCTTATTCAACTGTGTTTATCCACTTTTGTAGCCGTAAAAGTGTACACAGTGTCTACATTTCACTCAGCGCATTGAGAATGCAAGGCAGCTGATCCATCTTTCATCATATTCTCCACCATAGTCTGCTCGGTTGGACATCAAGAGAGACAACAGACGAGACTGACTTCATCTTCCTCAAATAATTAAGAAGTATTCTAGTTACAGTTCACGTCAAAATCTACGAAAAACACTTAGAGAGAAACACAAAGAGACTTCAAAAGGGAAAGGGGACGAGAACTGAAAAAAAATCCAGCCTGTCTGCATACCGCGTGCTTGTGTAAAGCACGGCGTACGTATTTTCGCACAGGCATCAATCTACATTATTCTGAATGAATATTTAGCTTAAGACTCGTATAATACCTATACGATAAATATAAGTGTAATGGATCAGAAATAGCCGGCAACGTTGCAGATCAAGTTTTCTTTGCGCTTCGGTGCCTGTGGACTGTCGATTTGCTCCACTTCCACCGTTACCTGCCGCTTGCAAGTCTAGACGGTTTAGCTCCCGTAATATTGTTTTAAGGCATCAATAATGTGTATTTACCTATTTATTATATTTAAGACTTACAATCAACAAAATAGAAATGAAATATTATTATGCAATAGTGCCGTAAAAAATCAACCTGACATGTAATTGAAAATTCTGTAATAATATTCTGATTTTGTGATTAAAAATTCTGTTTTCGATTCCCAATATAATTAATAATGGATATTGCAGTAAACTGCAAATAAGAGTAATCCTCAAATTTATTTCCAAGAACTTTTATGATATTCACTTTTGAAAGGCCATTTTTTGTCATATGTTTGAGAGTTTTAATGAAGCTGTCACAACTGCCATTTGTATCTCTTTGGGAGTCGTTACGGGTAGTCAGAAGCCAGAAAGTCTGACAACCAGTCTTACCAATGGGTACCGGGTTACTAACTCTGAAGTTAGAGGAGATTAGAATGTATAGAAAACACTGGCAGGTGCTTAGTTGCATCTGGTTAGACTGGAAGCCGGCCCCAACATAATAGGGAAAGGCTAGGGCTTCTTTTATGACTTAAATTAAATTATTAACTATACATTAATTCAATAGGAGGAAGGAAATCTTTTAGGTTTATTGTCTATATAACTTATACTTAAAGAGAAATTTGAAATGATTAATGCCTTCAAACGAATAAACCAGAACTTCCCTACATGTACATTACAAAATTCGAGCTAATTACACGAACAAGTGAAATTGTTTATCGAGAGTGCTACCGTGGAAAACATGGACGCGCTTAAATAAAATCAGTTTAGAGGTACAGTAGGCGGTGGGGCGAGCGTGCGCAGTTGCACTGCCCAAACAACCGGCAGCATGGACGCACCGCGCCCGATGCGGATTCTGTGCCTTTTCGCGCTGTTCCTCGTAACTTGCTCCGCGCTTGCGCACGATATACCCAGACACGTGGAGGACCAAAAGCTTGAGGTGTACGATGGTGTTTACGTGACCATACCCAAGGATAATAGCACGGGACGGTTGTTTTCGCTTGAATTGGATACTGATAGGAGCGTAGCTGAAGGTAAGGAAACCAAAAGGATTTTTTAAATTCTAATTTCCAAGTGCCAAGTGCGAGTCGGACTCAGTTCCGTGCCAAAAGTAAAAAAATCATGTTCCTTATTAAAAATTAATTAATTTCTGTAATAATTTATCATACTGATTCTGGGAATATTTCAAGCGACTTTATCATTATCGAGGAAAAACGGCCAAAATATTTTATATTACGGCTTTTATTGTACCCATCAAATATGAATTTTATTTTTATGTAAATATTAACTCTTAACTAAGTACTTATCCAGGATCTGTTCATGCTATCTTTAATGTTATATCATTAATATAAAACCAATATTTAATTAAATTAAATAATATTAAACCAATATTTAATCACAGAAATAAAGATAATTGTATAGCAAAATTATGCATTTTTTTAGGGTTCCGTACCCAAAGGGTAAAATGGGGGTCCCGTTATTGCTATGACTACGTTGTCTGTCTGTATCTGGGCTGTATCTCATAAACTGATAGCTAGAAAGCTGAAATCATCATAAATGATGTATTTTCGTTGCCGCTACAACAACAAATACTAAAACTTAAAAAATATATATTAAGGGGGGTCCCCATACAAAAACCTGTGAAACCGCAAATTGGTTTTCAAGGAATATAGTCAAACCCAACTCTAGGTGATAGTTTGAGATGGTACTCAATTATAACTTGACTGACCAGGTAGGTATATGTTTGCATGATCCTATGAAAGGCCGACTAATGTACCCAAGATTTGCGACTAATTGTAACCAATTCGTGATTTGAAATAACTAATGTGTACTTTATGTTTGCTACCCATTTTTATACTTACATTAGTTTTTGTACATACTTATATAATTTTGAACTTGTTTGTCGAATTTTATAATTAAAATGGTAAGTATAGACGTTACAAAGTAAAACGTTAGTACGCTGAAAAGATTGGCTGCCTTTCCTTGATAACTTCTCAATGTGCTTTCTGTTATTAACTTTGGCACAAATCTAATCAATGCTGACACAACATCTTAGGTACCTGGTACGTAAGTTATTACCTGGTAATTAATGTTATTTTTTCACACATTCTTGATGGGAATGGAGTATACAAACAAATCTTTTTACTTAGATATCTACTTTTACTACTTTCATATGACTAATGGTTGGTAACAAATGGATAGTTTCTACGATCGTTTACATAAGATGATTTTGTTAGTACCTACGTTAGATTTATTTTATGCCATGTCTCATTATTGACTCATTATGACGTTGACTCATTATTTGGGGGCACGGCAGTGCCCCCGCCAAGTCGAGCGCAAAGCAAACACTGCCGTACCATCCTTTACTGGAACCATTTCGACGCATTTTCAGGCCTCTGTTTGAGAACCTCTGGATAATACCAGAACGCTGAAATATTGTAAATTTTCTTCGCTGTAAATTATAATCTACATTTTATTACAATAATAATAAAAACAGTTCAGGTGTTCACCAAGTTCAAATGGATGCTGGCCTTTTATTATGCCAACAATAATAAAAAGAAAAAGAAATGTATATGTCACCGGAAAATAACAAGATCCGTAAGTTTATAAATTTCCTAGTAAATTGATAAACTTTCGTAAGATTCTAAACTGGAGATAAATTATTATTATTTTACGTTCACATTTTCGTAAATTGATAAACTTACTGAAGTGACTCGTAAAATAATAAGTAAGCACGATGTGATTGGTTGACTGTCACGTGTCACTTCTCCTTCCTCGCGGCCGCCATTGAAGTCTATGGACACAAGCAGTGCCGCTATGAACATTGACCAATCAGAGAGCAGTGTGTTATTTTACGTTTTTCAAAGATGCGTATATTTAAAAGAGCTTCTGTGATTGGTCGAACCATTTAGAATCTTACGAATAGATATCCGTTAGTTTATAAATTTACCGTGTGACGTCGGAAATTGACAAAATTTACGAAAATAAGGACGTAAAATAATACAATTTATCTCCCGTTTAGAATCCTACGGAAGTTTATAAATTTCCTAGGAAATTTATAAATATACGGATCTTGTTATTTTCCGGTGACATATATAATAAAACATATGGTAGGAACGTCAAATTTTACCGGAATGGTAATTTCAATTCATAGGCATTTACGGTTCAAGTATCGTACCTAGAAAGCACCGTGAAACGCGTTCGACATACAAATTGGTAATAATCAGAGCGGTGACGGTTGCATTTTTATTTATCGATAGTGTAGTGATGAATATTCGATGTCCTAGTGAAGTTACCGAAAAAACTGGTGCACTTGAAAGTGCGATCAATGTATGAAAAAACCGGTTTCAGACACCACGGTTTTAATGTGCGAGTTTTATTTTTAACTGTCTGAGAAAGGATCGGATTTTACTTTATTGTTCTTACTGCCCGAGTATATTATGTTTGCCTAATCTAATTAATTGTATGTCTGACTACTTATTGCTTGCGGTGTTGCCCACGCATTCTGAGGGAATAACTCCACTTAGTGGGTACATTGTAGCTATGATCTGAATAAACAAGGTTTTTTAAGTTTATAAAAATAGGTCAATTATTATTTTACCGGGCATGAACGCGTAACAAAAACCGTCCCATTTGAAATATTAGTACGTAATGGACAAAAATGTTATGAAAACTATAGCATAAGTGAATATTCTATCCTGTCGGGCTGCGGGATTGTTCGAAAGAGTTGCCGTAACAAAGAACACGGTGGATTTTAGTCAGTAAAAGTCTGACATTCCCTCATGCTGCCACCCACAGCGGTGGGGATCATCTGTTGATATCCCATCGATAAAAAAAAATTAAAAAGGTACCTATATTAAAGTTTAAATAGCTTAGTCAAAATGAAATTTTAATAGAAAACCTAATTAAATGAAAGATATTTTACATCTATTATCCATTATAATAATTATCATTTACTTAATAAATTATCTACTAGGCAAATGCTTTATAATATAAAGCATTTGAATAAAGCTATGATAATTTTATTACTTTCAAGCTTGTCTCCGAATCGTATTTTTAAATCAAATAGGTACCTGCAATTTGCTAACTTAAATATTATTTTATACTGCGAGATTTATTCGAGAAAATGAAAGAGTTCAAGTTTTATCGTGAAAGTCAATCTGAGTGCAACTGCATAATTTCACGCAAAATTATATCATTGCACATTACTTGGTCCAAGTTCACTCTGTTCATCGACAACATAAACGTCAATTTTTAGGGTTCCGTACTCAAAGGGTAAAACGGGACCCTATTACTAAGCTTCCGCTGTCTGTCTATCTCCAGGCTGTATCTCATAAACCGTGATAGCTAGAAAGCTGAAATTTTCACAAATGATGTATTTCCGTTGCCGCTCTAACAACAAATTCTAATAATTTAGAAAAAATTGAGGGGGTTTTACAATAAACGTATTTTCTTCATATAGATACTGGTACGGAATTCTTCGTGCGCGAGTCCAACTCGCACTTGGCCGGTTTTTTTAAATAACTAGTTACTATGAGTTATTACATTCAAGTTTCAACGTAAACTGTTTCTTTAAGAAAATACTAACGTTAACTTGTTGTTAACTTGGTCATTAGACCGATTGTCAAATTAATTTAAATTATGCACTGACTTCACAATTTATTTAAAAACAAGTAGGTACGTTTTTTATTTTTACGAAATATACTCGTCAAGGACAGTCAGATTAAAGTAAGACACAACGGTAGATTTAATAATTTTAAGAATCGTTCGTATTTGTTTTAGTAAACCAATATTATGCCGACAATAACCGGTGTATTATAACGGTTTACAAAGAAACTAATATAATCACTCGAGCGTCCAGTGCGCGCATATTTTCACTTTGTAGTGCAATTCTCTAGAAAAGTTGTTTTTGTTCTGCATAGCCATCGTTGGACGATGTTCCAATTATAAATTTTATTACCAGTATCGTAGACCACTATTCACTATTATCACAATAAAATTAAGTAGGTACGTAATTTATACTAAGTAAGCAATCTAGTTTATTTTAAAATTTTAATTTAAAAACCTGAGTACTTACCTCATAAAGCTGAGGACTGCAACATGGCTCTTATATTAAAAAGTTTATCGTTCTGGAATGAAAATATTACAGTCAGTTTGTTCTTGCGATAAAAAACTCTACCGTACTCATAAAGGAAACTAAAAGATAATGCTGCTGGCAGAGAAAAATAGAATATTCTCTTTTCTAATTGTAATTTTGTGTTTTCCAGGTCGTGGCAAGAAGAAAAGTTTGATGCAGAGAATCCTGCCGATGTTTATTTTGCCGTTCGTCCTACAGTCTGCGATTATGCCCCTCGTAATGGGCATGCTAAAATTTATGTTGATGAAAACATTCCTTATCGGGAAGTTAGCGCTTACGCTCATAATGATCAACGCCTTCAAAAATCATAATTCCTTCAAGGGAAGAGACGCTGAAATGGCCAGTGCTCACTACGGCTACCACGAAAACGGTATAGAACACTACACTTCTTACTTAAATTGATAAATCACGATTATCAAGATGCAAATCTTAGTGCAATATGGCGTGAAACTGGGAAAGGCTGAAACGTTTCCAATGAGACGCGTTAATGTCTAACTTTACTTCTGAACAGTTTAATTGAAACTAATCTAGTTGAGATATATTTATTTAATTACCTGTGTTTCATAACTTATATCATAGAAAAAATGTTATTTCATTTAAATTATCAAAGAGCAGACAGTACCTATATTTAGAAGTAAAAAAGCGTTTGAATAAATTAATCTTGATTGATATTAGCAAAAAAAATCGGTCAACTTCTTTAAATGTCACTTCACTAAAATAATTCATATACTATATATTATCTACTTATTCATTGAATAATTTTACGTAGGTTCTGTATAAATATTTATTATAATAATAGACAGACGATAAATTTAATCAGTATTCCTTTAAGCAATCTGTCTAAATATAGCTTTATTAAATATGATAGGGATTATTATTGTAAGATGAGAAAACAGCAATCTTAGAATTCTTAAATTTTATTAAGTATTTATTTATTTATAAGTTTATATTAAGAATATTTCTAGTATAATTTGCATGAGTATTTGGTTTCTAGTAGCTATTTATAACATACTAGCTTCTGCCAGCGGTTTCCCCCGCGTCCCGTGGGAACTACTCGGCGCACCCGGATAAAAAATAGCCTATAGCCTTCCTCGATAAATGGGCTATCTAACACTGAAAGAGTTTTTCAAATTGGACCAGTAGTTCCTCAAATTAGCGACCAAACTCTTCAGCTTTATAATATTAGTATAGATTATTTTCTTGTAGCTATTAAGATTAATTATAATTCAATGTATCTCTAATTAGAAGACATTATTTGTAAAGTGTGACAGTCTTTAGTTTTCTTGTTATTGTAAAAATTGTAAGCGTTAATGAATAACGACCACTAGTGTAAATGTCGTAGGATGTAAAAATAAGTTATTTTTATAAGTATAGGTATTTATAGTCATTTATATAGTTTTAAAGTTATTTATTTTAGCAATAATACAAGCTAAAACCCAATTTAGTGAACCTAGACTATAACATTGTCATTTTATCTGACAGCGTTTTCACACCAGCGGATTTTAGTTTCGGTTCATACGAACGACAACTCCCAGTGAAAAAGATGACGTTCAAAACCGAACGACAGAGTTTTAGCGAGCGTATACGTAGTCACGCATATAGATACGCTCGGTTTTGTTAGGCGCGACAAAAATCCGTCAGTCTGAAAGTGCTGTTATATTTAAATTATTTTCCTATTGGCGTAAACAGCCGCTGATATTTTTTTTTTGCAAAGAATAAATCCAATAATAGTGTTGAATTTATGAATATGTACAGACGACAGCAGGTCAACCTACCTGCATCTGTCAAATTTTACCAACCGAACACTAACCTTCCGCAATTGTGATAAGGTTGAGAATCTATTGAAGAAATTTGACAGATTGTGGTAACTTGATGTGCTGTCGTCTGTATGTGCTAATATTATTTCAATGTGCTTGTTAACTTTGAGCTTTAAAATCAAAATGCGGTGGCTTTTTGCAAACATTATAACATTACTGTAAATATTTGAACTGATATATGATGTTACTATAAAATAAATATTTGTACTGATTAATTCTATTGAGTAACCTTAATGCCTCTAAATGTGTCTAAATGATGTTTTGTTGTCTAACAAATTTTAATGCTTTACAAATTGAATTTCACTCGGCACTCGGGTAATAAAATAATAACTAGCTTCCGCCAGCGGTTTCACCCGCTTTGCCGTGGGAACTACTGCGTGCACCCGGATAAAAAGTAGCCTATAACCTTCCTCGATAAATGGGCTATCTAACACTGAAATAATTTTTCAAATCGGACCAGTAATTCCTGAGATTAGCGCGTGCAAACAAACAAACTCTTCAGCTTTATAATATTAGTATAGATAATCTATACATATAATAAAACAGTAAAAAAATCGTGTCTGTACATTAAATATTTTTACAAAACAACATTATGTAGGGTTATTAAGAAATAAATAATATTTCTTGAAGCAGTTGCAGTTTAATTTAGCTTCAGTTTAATTAAAACTACAACTACGGCAACGTCGTTCCCTTTACCTAATATTGTGTAGGAATGCCAACCATAGCAAGTAGAAACTCCAATAAAGTTCTTCCCTATACGTCAAATAACTCGCCATGTGTACCTTTGTATCTGTCTACACATCACATCATTAAAGTATTTGGTTCACAACATCAAACTAATCATCAATCCTTTAAATATTGACGAAAATGTTCCAATCATATTCAACACATGCGATGCGATGCGACTTCCAGCGATTCGCTCGCGTGTACCCATCTGTTTATTTATTTATCTTTAACCTATTAAATTCACTTAATTAAATACACCCACTACACAAGGGGCTTCCTACTAATCGCTAAATTATGAAAGCTTTGAAGTTTGATTGTTTTCGTTTCCGGATTAAAATGAATGAGGAATTAAGTACCTTCCTAGTTGGTAAACAGTTTTAGGTTTGATAGAGTTTTCGCTCACCCACACACATGTCCCGCGCGGTATGGAAAAATCCCCCAGCTTTGTAGGGAAGTTAACATTTTTTCGGCTGTGACGATGATGACTAAGATGAAAAAACTTTTTACCATCTGATAGTAGATTAAAATTTTTAGTAACTACTAGCTTCTGCCAGCGACTTCGTTCGCGGACCATGTCGCTTATGCCAGCGACAACGAGTCGTCATAATCAAAAATCTGAAACGTCTGATGTCAAATTCTAAGAGCCCGGAGAAACAACGGTGTGCGCGAGGGCAGATTTTCGTAAAATCCGTTCTTAGATAATGTCTACACCCTATAACGGACCTATCTGCTAAATTTCATATCTTTTACTTCAAAAATCATTGGACGTCGACGAGGTCGACGAGGGGTGGAATTTCAAAAAAATGTTTCTTAAAATATTTTTACACCCTATAATATTTTAACCTACGTGCCAAATTTCAAGTTGGTAGGTGTGTTTGTTTCTGAGATTTCGTCATTAATCAGTGAGCTTTCATATTACCGCGGTTTTACTCGCGTCCCGTGGGAACTACTTGCCGTACCCGGATAAAATATAGCCTATGTTACCCGCGGATAGTGTAGCTTCCCAACAGTGAAAGAATTTTTCAAATCGGTTCAGCCGTTTTTGATTCCATCGCGAACAGACAAACAGACAAACCGACAAACAGACAAAAATTTTAAAAACGATTGTTTTGGCTTCAGAAGCATACAAACAATGCATATCACTATTTTTTTCAAAAAAATACTCAATGTAAAGACACAGCTCTGTCTACAATTTTATTATATGTATGTATATGTAGGTACGTATGTATGTTTGTATGTATGTATATGTCGCAGTTCGATTGAATAATCCGCTGTATTACATTACAGCCAGCCGATATCAAAAACAGGGCCGTTATGTATTACGGTGGATCCACGATTAGCCGGATTTAATAAGGCTGAATGAAATTGCGCCGGAATGTGTTCGGCGCTATACGTTCATTAATGCGGCTAGCCGTAATGTCAAAGAGTAGGTCGCTAACCGCCTCTTTGTTCATACTTACTTCGGTAACCATAATGCTCGAAATCCCGAAATTTTGTTTAACATAAGATATTGAAATTATTTCGAATTGGTTATGAAAAAAATGTCCAAAAAATTTGTTGAAAGTTAGGTTTTAACGACAGAAACGAATTGCGGTAAATCCGACTTCACGCAGTCTTGTCTGCCACACCCCTAGAGCAGAGGCGGCTCGCTCTAAGGGGCGCTGGTGCAGTGAACTCCCTTAATATAAATAGATGTATAGATAACAAACCTTTGTTCCTTCTGGAGCCCTTTGTGTGCCAGGTAATCGGTAATTCTTTAGTGCAATCCCGCAGTCGAGGCTTCCATATTACATCTTGTGCTCGAAGGTGAGCATCAAATGGATTGTCGTATTGGAAAGACAGAGGTAAGGATCATGTTTAATCAGGTGAGGAATTGAGTTTCAGTTGAGGAAGGATTTGCAATAAAATACTATTTTACGTGTGAACACCGACAATTCAAACTTTATTGAAGCCTTTGACTAGTCAAACATACATTATATGCTCCGCTATTGCTAGGTAGGTATAGGTTCCTATGATATATTGATATACCATCACAAATACACACACAGTCAAACCTTTCATTCGTCCATAAGTTTTATAAAAAAATCTATAAGGTTTTTTAATTAAAAAATGATATTCCGAAAAATAATAAGATAAGAAAGTATACGACTTGTTACTTTTAGAATTATAATAAAAATGAATTACGCTACGCGAATCACATTCTTGCAATATTTTTGAACTAGGTGCTTATCCCACGACACACAATAGGGTGCAATCACGGAGGGTGCATAGAATGTAAATTTTCAATTTACTATCCACTTTATAACAGATGTTTTCCAAGATTCTATTTTCGAAGCTGATATTAAATGTGAATGTGATGCTGGTGGCTTGTCGCTAGCTAGACGGCAATGTTTTTGGCGACTGAAGTTGGTACAGTCGACAGCAAGTCTGTAAAATTTTACCAATCGAATATTAACCTTCACTATTGTGATAAGGTTGAAAATCTATTGCAGAAATTAGACAGATTATGACATTTTTTTTAAAGTTATTTTGTTACATAGGTAGGTACTAGTTGACCTGGCAAACTTCGTTCCACCCCGTAGCGTATAAACCGTTCCTCAATCTCAATAAACATTTTAACCAAAATAAGCCCAATCGGTTGAGCCATTCTGGAGTTTCAGTGACACTAACGAACTGTAATTCATTTTTATATAATTTTATTTGATAACCGAGTACCTAGGTATTAAAACAATCGTAGACTTGCAAGACATTTAATTTCAATGAATCATTTTGGTTTAATATTTAAATTACCTATTTAAATATTAAACATATCAAATAACATTTATAGGTTTAAAATATTTTAGAACATTTGTAAGTTCTCTAAATTACCCTAAAATTCTAGACATTTTATATTAATAACCAAAATAGCTCGTTGCTAAGTCAAAGCTGCGCGGATCGATCGATCATAAGGTTAAGCAACGCTTGGCGCAATCGGTCCGTGCATGGGGTTACCATCTTGTCATAACGAGTTCTTCCGTGTTTCACAAGGCACGAAACACTGGTGGTCGTTTCATTCTTGAAATCTTTTGGCTTAGCTTACGGTTAGTTCATGAGCTCAGAAATCTGACAACCAGTCTGTCACCAAGGGGGTGCCAGGTTGTCCGGGTAACTGGGTTGTGGAGGTCAGACAGGCGTCGCTCCATGTAAAACACTGGTTCTCAGCTGCATCCGGTTAGACTGGAAGCCGACCCCAACGTAGTTGGGAAAAGGCTAGGCAGATGATACCTATATACCTACTATAAGATCGTTATTTTTATAAGGCTTTTATTGTAAATAATGTTACTTATATCTACAAAAAAATCATTAGGTTTTATTTCATTATTTTTTTACGATGTAAAAACATTCAGCTGCTACCAATAGCAATAAAAATAGTTATGGCGATAAACCAGTCTTAAGCACAATACTAAAATGTAGGTACATTTTGTTCTTTTTTCGAACTTCAATACCTACTTACACACAACTGGGTACATACGTGGACGGATACTAGAAGGTTCTGCAAGAAGTTTTTTTCTTAATACTGTGTTACCCAACCTCAAAACATTAATTTCGTTGTCATTGTACGTGGCGCTCTTGTAGCTGTAGGAATTTGTACATACTAGAACCAAATAGCTGGCTAAGCACAACGGTAAGAGACCAGACGTACCTAAGAAGGTAAGAGGCATGCCCTTATTCCCTTGGAAGGTGGGTAGGCCTATAGTGTGGAACGGAACATGCGACGATACTCTTGTGCCATCCCATGTTGCAAGTTCAAGTGGTGCTAATATAATGGTCTTATTCAGAAATTATATTTTTGAACCGTTTAAAGCATGGCCCTTTATGGGGCTCCCATCTGGGCGGACTCACTGTGCAGACGGGAGAACGTCGCTAACATCCGCAGGCCACAAAGGGCCATTGCACAGCGGGTGGCGAGGGCGTACCGCACAGTGAGTTTCGCGGCGGCGTGCGCTCTGGCGGGAACCCTTCCTTGGGAGCTCGAGGCCTGGGTGCTCGCCAGACTGTACGACTGGACGGCGCAACAGAGGGCACTAAACCGGCGCCCAGAACCGGGGGAGCGGGAGGAAATCCGCGAGGAGGTGAGGGACGCCATCACTCGGCACTGGAGCAGAGGAGCTCGCCTCCGCAACGTTTGGCCGCCGGCTACTGGACGCCATCGGGCCCGTACTTAGGGATTGGCTCGACCGGCGACATGGCCATCTCTCCCTGCGTCTGGTGCTGGTGCTGTCCGGACATGGCTGCTTCGGATCTTACCTGCATCGGATCGGGAGGGAGGAGACTCCAGCGTGCCACCACTGCGGAGCCGCGGTGGATACCGCGGAACACACCTTAGAGGTGTGCCCATCGTGGGCTGAACCCCGCCGCGCCCTGGTGGCAGCGGTCGGGGACGACCTCTCGCTCCCCAGCGTGGTTGCGGCCATGCTGAGTGGTGAGGAGGCATGGGCAGCGGTAGCTTCCTTCTGTGAAGACGTCATGTCACAGAAGGAGGCCGCGGAGCGCATACGGGAAGACGACCCTCTCGCAGCGCCGCTCCGCAGACGAAGAAGGGGCGAAAGACGACGAACTACTTCCGTTCCTCAAACCGCCCCGGGGTGACCAGCAGGTGCAGCGGCGGGAAGGCGCCACCACCTGCATCTACAGGAGTCACCCCACTCGTCAGGCCAAAATGGCCGCAGTGCTCCGGTCATAAAGGCCCCTCCCCACTAGGGGAGGTTGTGGGCCTGCCGTAAAGCGGGGCAGTCGCCGGTGGGGGCCTGGACGCTATGGAGCTCCAGGCCCTCCCCACTCAGGCGAGGTCGGAGTGCGCTGGGTATTTTTAGTGGTATAACCGGGAACGATCTTTACCGGGGAGTCCCACATACCCCTCTCCCGTCCCCCGACGGAAGGGATGCGTAATTGACAGTTTTTCGGCTGTACCATAATAAAAAAAAAAAAAAAAAAAAAGGGTTGAAACCTTCGGGATGTGGAAATTTCGTGCCTAGACTTTTATTGGCGGTTAACTATGTAAATACCTTTTAGATTAATTCATTTAATTATCATTTCAATTAAAATTACTATTATTTTGGCCGAAAAGAATTGCTCGCGACGTACGTGCACGTATTTTAACTAGGCTACTTGTTTAACTGCAGACATTTTCATCTACAAGTTTTCTCTGTCTTAAGCAAGGTATACCTACAGGTTAACAGGTCGTAAGGCTAAGCGATGAATAAAATTAGAAAATTTCGTTCTTATGGAAAACTCGCGTTGCCTGTTTGAACTCTTAACCTGTTCTTTTAAACAAAACTCGCTGTACAGACACCTACGATCCTAGTCTTACAGATTTAGAAGGCTGTTGATAGCACGAACCTGCACTTCATCTAACGTAAACCTGTTGTCAACTGATGTGCATAATATGACCTTTGCGAAATAGTTTTATTAACCCAAAGTAAATTTTACAAAAGATAAAAATTGGTACTAGGTATATAACAATATCTAATACGCAACCAACGCAAAAAGCAATCAAAATAAATTAAATTAAATGAGACTAAACACTCGCTTAAAATTAATAGTTAGAGGTGATTTCCCAATGGAGTTCTTGTCATTTTTCAATACTGAAACTTCACAATGTATTCTTGAACGTGCCTAGTCTCAGACGCAATTTATAAATGAAAATTCAATTATTAGGTACCTCATTGTTCTTTTAATGACTACATAATATTAATAGTTTAAAAGACAATGCCTCCGTTCTTACGCTGTTATCACAATATTATTATATTTTAATTTGTATTGTATCGTAGTGAATTAGGAACCCTTTTTTATCGAAATCATCAGACCCACGTTGTCACCCACAGCGGTCAGAGTGTCAGACTTTTACTGGCTAAAACCCTCCGTATTCCTTTGGGAGTCCTTTGTGTGCTAGAGCCGCGGTAACTCTTTCGTACAATCCCGCAAAATTAGGAACCCTTAGGTGTAGTTTGGCTATATTTGTCTGTCCGTCCGTCCGGTAAAAGTAAAAGTTGGTATTAGGATGCCTACAAGTAAATTCAAATGATATTTTTTCTAATCTGTACCCTAACGTGTGATATTAAATGATCGATTAGGTATTAAATGAATAGGGGTTTACTGAAATTATTTTTTGATTTTGTTAACTCTTTTGCAAATACATAACTGCTCCAAAAGTTTTAAAAAATATGAATAAGTATAGAAAATATCTCAAAAGTAGAACTTTATATACTTACCTAGACTTTCTAGGAAAATTATTTTGAACTTGATGGTTTGTTTTTTTTTATAGAAAATCCTTTAGACTCTAAAATATTTTCTTTTCTAGAAACTCTAAAGTTTAGAATTTAATTTGTATCGGTATCCCTCGTTGGCACTTTGTGCTACTTTGTTCTTTGCTTGCGTTGACTGTCGTTTGAATATAATTTATAGGAATCCTACACCGGTTGTATTTATTATCAGCCTTTCATAGTCCCACTGCAGGGAACAGGACTCTCATACAGAGAAGGAATGAGCGTTAATCACAGGCTCTAGACTAGGGCTTGAATTAGGTTGTAGTTGTCAGTAGCTAAAGCACAATTATTAGCAAAAGTTGCAAACTGCCGCAAAGAAGCCTCGTATTTAGTGTATAGAAATATTTATTTTAATTAGATCCCCATCACATAATACCTACTTATACATAGAGACATTGTGGCCCAATACAATGTGATTTACATTAATATGCAATGCAGCATAGCCAATTTTATCGATTCTATCTTAAAGTCATACATCCAGTTACAGCACTAGATTAACATAGCACACCATGCTCTTATAATAATTTTCCTTGCACTAAGTACCAACTGCATGCGCGAACTTGAAAAATTGGAACAATGTCAGCACCTTTAAGGCTTTCATTTACGGAGACCTTAAAAATATTAAGGAAAGTTTTGTGTTTGAGTGCTCGTGTTGTTCGATTTGTTCAAAAACATGTAAAATTAGTAAATACTTATAGATTGACCATAGTCTGATTGTAATTAACTTATAAATTCAGTTTGTCCCTCAGCTCAGAAATACTATTTTGAACGCATTATATGAATCTCTTGCTGCGCGGTTTTTATGTAAGTAGTAGGTGCTCCAGTTTGTTTACATAAGCAAGAATTTAGTAGAGCAAGGATTGGTTAATTTATTTTATAAGTAAAACTATTGCGTCCGTCGTAAAGTGACGGCGTGAGCAAGTGAAACTCATGTCGTAACAGCATAGCTGTTCGATCATTGTAATCATAGTCGAGACAGACTCGCTCTGTATGTACAAGTTTTCTGTTTAAATCTGTTGGAAATGCATTGTGAATAATACAAACAAATAAAAGGTTTTAAAAATAATGCATTGAAAGTAAAAAATAAATTAAATTATTGAGGTGCTCGAAAGTGTTATGGAAAATTCAAGCAAGGTAAGTTAGGGTTAAAAGTGTTTTGTTTTTTATTTTTTATGAAATGCGTATCTCTAAATTGATACCGGTGTGATGAGTAATATACGCGACTTTTACGAGTTATTAAACTGTCATTAGGCTAAATGGCGAGCGAGAGTAGTTAGAGGAAGAAAGTTAGTAGTGGAGTGGCGCAGTTAATTTCCCAGTCATATTAATTAAAAAGTACGATACCTCTGTTGACAATTGTCAGTGACATTAGGTCAGAGCCAGTGTTATCGATGTGGGTCAAAATCATATATAGACTGAAGTATACATAACTAAGTTACGACATTCGATAGGACAGAGAAGCGGATAGAAGAAAGTGCGTATTCACAGTCGTTCCGACGCCTCCTTATGTAGCATAACTGCTTCACAAAAGGAAGCGACGGCATCCCATTCCTTCTCGCCCCACAACATGGCTCGAACCAGAGGTCGCCGCCGCCACGGGGACACGGCGGTGCCTCTGCCAGGCAGGGCACACCTCGACCATATGCTTCACTTTGTCCTCTGACCCATCCACACAGTGGTGACACCCAGGCGCCACCTCCCGCCCAATGCGATGGAGGTACCGGCGCCAGCTGCGCAGGTGCACTCCCTATTGCTTCACTATCACAACCCGATGGGACGGAAACTCTGATACGACGGGAGAGAGATCACGCGCAGGATAGACGTTAATATGCACCCCGATGCACGGGTGTGTCATTCTCAAACTTCCAGATTCCGGGCCGCTTTGTAGATTTTTTTTAATAAGTAGGACTAACTTCACCTAAGAAGGAACCCAAACTCATGAACATAACATTAATATAAAATTGGTAGCTATAGTACATACCTACCTAAAATTTTAAACTTCATCTTCAGTATACTAACTTACTCTAATTGGTGTTACTTGCCTGTAAGAAAGGGTCATGTTATCAAGCGTTGGGATTGGGAAGCTGATCCGAAGACCCTGAAGAGACAATTTAACTCAATTAACGACGTTCACAAGTAGGTAACTAAGATCTTAATTTTCTATTTTTCAGATGAGTAAAATAAAACTAAGAAAATGGACCGGTAACAACAAATTGCTGATATTATTTATACTCGCCACTCTATGCCTTTTTGTTTCCACCGTTGCATTAGCAACTATGAATAGAGATTCTTGCAGGCGACTTCTTGAATTTGAAGGCAGCAACACAAGTAAAAAAGAAAATAAAAATCATACAAATATTACAAAAATAGTAAGTAAGACCGCAAATAGTTCGTAATAATGGCGTCCTAGCCGATTGTTGGCCACGGCGGCTGTTCTCATATAAGGAGATCAGCCAGCTGCGGAGGACATTATTTTAGTACACAAGCATGTGCGTAGACACAGGTACTTCTTATTCCTTCACTCTCATAGCCCGATGTGACGGCAATCCGACACGACCGGAAGAAGATCAGGCGCAGGACCAAAATTAACGTACTCTCCTATGCACGGGCGTATCAGTTACCAAATTCCTGAGCCCGAGATGCTTTGTAAATGTTTCCAAAGCCACTACCACTATCCGACAACCAGACCAATGAGGCAGTTAGGTATGATAATACACTAAACTTTAAAGTAGGTATTTGATCCCGAGAGAATTGTTCCCATACCCTGATAAAAAATAGTTATAGGCTCAGTTGATCAGGGATCATGCGATATTGACGATTTTGATTTTTGAGTCCTGTGAAATTTGATTTCTTTTTTCTTTAAATGCACGCGTTCTCAGATGAAGAACGTGAACAATACAAAACTTTCAATCTTTTTTTCAGGATAAACATTTTTATCGACTTCCGAGATCCATTGTTCCTAAAAATTATAGACTTATGTTACATCCTAACATGATAAATAAAACGTTTGATGGATCCGTGATGATCACAATGACAGCAACTCAACCTGTGCAAACAATAACACTCCATACAAATAATCTGACCATTCATGCAGTTACCTTGAAAAATGGCAATAATCAGAACGTTCCAATAATATCCACAAACATGTCACTGGACAAAAGAGAGCTATTGATTATTAACCTAGAATATGAACTTTTTGGCGAAAATTCACTTTTCATATTATTCTCTGGAAGATTGGATAAAAAAATTGTTGGATTTTATGCTAGTCATTTGAAAAATGGCGGGTAAGTAATGAGCCTAAATTATTACCATAATTGTATTTTTATACTACCTCATGTATTAAACAATTGATCTACCTAAAATAAATAATTTGGCCTAATGTAGACATTTGCCTGAATCTTTTATAAATCTGGAATTTTTACATAGCAAATACCTTTGCGCATCCTTCTGACACAAAAAAAATATGATAGACACTTCACACTGACAGTTCAACTATTGATTTTGTGTTTATGTCATTGTGATTCGTAAAAAAACAGCTGTGGGTGTGTTAAACCAAATTATTACGATATTAGAGTGTTAATTCTACGATTTATGTTATATATTCGCTGTTTACTGACTAAACAGTTAAAGTTCTTTGACCTTATGCCGCTTCGACCCCGCAGTCGTAGACAAAAATTTAGGGTTACGGATATTATATTAAATCGACAAAACGGGGTAGAAGTTGGCACAAATACCCTGACCATGGAAGAAGATAGGCATATGAACCTGAAAGTGTCTGAACGGCTTCTTCCCTTCATCCGACCTGAGAACTACAAGCTGGAATTACGTCCCTACATGGACAAGGGCGAATTTCAGGGGAGCGTTGAAATTAGCACTATGGTCAAGTGCGGGTACGCCTACATGAACCTTCATTCAAATTTCCTGAATATAACTGATGTGAAGGTATATAAAGATGGAGATGAGGTCCCTGTTACAAAGTTTGTGGATATCAAGCATATAGAACAACTATTCATATATTTTGAATCCGAACTGAGCCCCGGGAACTACAAGATCTGTATTAGGTTCAACGGTGACCTAACCAGAAATATTGTGGGATTATATTCCTCACGTTTATTTGATAATAGGTAAAGTATATTATATGATTTCATTCATAATAATACTTTATGGATGCTCAATCAAAAGCAAAAAATAATAACAACAGCCATATTTCTGTGACTTCAAATGTTAGAATTGTATTTTGAATAATAGGTAATAAATCTATGTAATTTATGCTCAATGGTTTACATAGCGGTAGAATCATTTGTCTTTGAACATGGTAATGAATTTATAATTTACAACATATTACATTGTTTCCTTTACAGCACCATGGTGGCGAGTAAATTCCAACCTACTTATGCCCGTCAAGCATTCCCATGCTTTGATGAGCCTGACTTCAAGGCTACATATGATATTACTCTGTGGAAGCCACCATCTTACATCGCCCTTTCTAACATGAATGTAAGTATATAAATTGTTGAAAGCTTCTTATGGCAGATTTAATATTTCATAATTATAATATTTAACCTGAGGGGAGTTTTCTTCTATACCTAATTAGTTGTTATGTTTTACAGGAAATATCTTCAACATTCGACAAAGATGCTAACATGGATAAAGTGACGTTCGCAACAAGTGTTCCCATGTCCACATACTTGGCCTGCTTTGTAATCTGTGATTTTGATCACAAAGAGAATGAAATCAATGCTGGTGGCATCGGAAGTAACTTCACCCTTCGCTCATTTGCTCAAAAACAAGAATTGCACAAAATTGATTTTGCTCAAGACATCGGAAAGAGGGCTACAGAGTTCTACATCAAATATTATGAAGTACCATTCCCTCTGCCTAAATTAGGTTCGAAATTTTGATTATTTAATGTATTTGTCATTCAAACTCAATTATTTACTTGACGCATGATTACTCAACTTGTCAAATGTTTCAGATATGATTGCAATTCCTGATTATGTATCAGGAGCTACTGAACATTGGGGTCTGATCACATACAGGGAGACTTCCTTCCTTGTGGATCAGGCTACGGCATCGGCTAGCAATAAAATAAATGTTGCGAACACAATAACTCATGAACTCGCTCACATGTGGTTTGGAAACCTAGGTAATATTTGATATTATTTTATGTACTTATATATTAGAGTAATATTTATGAAATTACATATGCTATCGAAAATGAATTTTTATTCTTGTGGGATTTTTTAGTGACCATGAAATGGTGGGATGAGGTTTGGCTCAATGAAGGTTTTGCTTCATACATGCAAGTGAAAGCCTTAGACGTTATTGAACCCACTTGGAAAGTGGTATGTTGTCTTATTGTTCTCAAATTGATTCATGCAAATATTACTTTATTTCTGTATTAATCGGTTTTTAATTTTTTCAGTTGGATCACTTCCTAACCAAAACATTGCACCCAGTGTTGGTGACTGACGCAAAACTGTCGAGTCATCCGATAGTACAAACTGTGGGGACTCCTGATGAAATAACTGCCATATTTGACTCAATCTCATATAACAAGGTAAGTTGTACTTAGCATAATGGTCAAAAAAAAAATCATCAAACATCTTATTTTTTTTTCTGGGTATTCATTAATTTTGATTTTTACTACTTATTATTAATTAATTAAATTAATGTGACAGTTGTACCAGCCACTTGCGAATGGGTCTAGCACCAATAGTTTTATAGCCTAATCCCTCCATGACCTTGTAGCTAAGGTATAATTTGATTATGTCTGCCTTTGTGAGAAAGGTTACATCATTAAATTCTTCCAGATACAATCAAAGTATACATTATTTAGTTAATAAGAGAGAAAATAACAGGAAATTAAGTATGTCTCATACATTTCCTGTATTATAGGGAGCTTCAATCTTAAGAATGTTGGAAGGTTTCATTGGCCCTGAGAACTTCCGTTTGGGGGTCTCTGATTACCTGAAAAAATATAAGTATGGCAACACAGTCACTCAAGACCTACTATCTTCCTTGGAACCTTACTTTAAGAAGAGTTATCCTGATTTGAATCTCTCGTAAGTATTCTTAATTATTCGTTTTATTATAGTAATGTCTTGAGAGAATTCTCAGGCGGTATACAAGAAATAAAACTGGTAGTCAGCGCCGATCTACAACGCTTATTGGTGGTGCTCCATTCTGATACAGTAACAGTAACACAAAGCAAGCAGATTGAAGTCACGAGAAGCAAATTTACTAGTTGAATCAGGTTGTTCAGTTCAGGCCTCACTGGACTTTGATACCTTTACTTTATTTGGCACTGAAAGCAATCACTATACAATTTGGGTCTCCATTTTAAAGTATAGACTATTTGATATTGTTATTATATTATACAACTACTTATAAACGTTTTAGGTACATAATGGACACCTGGACGCGACAGATGGGTTACCCAGTCCTGGAGGTGAAAGCAGGCGATATGCCCAACACGTACTTCGTGTCGCAGACGCGGTACCTTACCGACCCTGATGTCAATTATCCCGACGATTCCAAGTTCGAGTGAGTTTAATGCCTTATATATTCTAAACTAGCTTCTGCCAGCGGTTTCATCCGCGTCCCGTGGGAACTACTCTACACGTCTGGGTAAAAATAAAAATGGGATATCCAACACTGAAAGAATTTCTCAAATCGGACCAGTAGTTTCTGAGATTAGCGCATCCGAAGAAATAAAAAACTCATCAACTTTATATTATTAGTATAAATATAAATGTTACCAGCCTATAATACACACCATATAGGTTGAAATTCCAGTACACCATTTCTTTTTAAGCTCCTAATCCTGCATTTATTAGGGTTCCGTACCCAAAGGGTAAAACGGAACCCTATTACTAATACTTCGTTGTCTGTCTGTCTCCAGGCTGTATCTCATTAACCGTGATAGCTAGAATGCTGAAATTTTCACAAATGATGTATATCCGTTGCCGCTATAACAACAAATACAATAATTAAAAAAAAATATTAAGGCTGTTGGTTTATATTAATTAATTGCAAAATTGTATACTAGTAGCGCTATCTACTAGAAATAATGTGCAACTTAAGTAACTCACACTTGACCATTCCTATTGTACTTTTTTCATAAATAATGGTACGGAACACTTCGTGCGCGAGTCCAACTCGCACTTGGCCGGCTTTTGATATGTGTTTACTCAAACAGCGTGCATAGCGAGAACGAAATATAAACTTTACATAAAACAGAACAGATTAAAATGTCAGGTGGAGTAAAATTCATTAGTCCGATTCAAATTGACCTAAAACAATTTATATTTTATAGTTACTGCTGGTTCGTGCCAATAACATTCAAGACTAATAGTAACACAAATAATGAAATTGTATGGCTGTCAGATAAGGCTGAAAATGGTAAGAAGCGTGAAAAATACACATTTCTGCTATCAAATAATTACTTGTATTATTATTTATTACCTTCTGCCAGCAGTTTCACCCGCGTCCCGTAGGAACTACTCGGCGCACCCGGATGAAAAGTAACCTATAGCCTTCCTCGATAAATGGGCTATCTAACACTGAAATAATTATTCAAATCGGACCAGTAGTTCCTGAGATTAGCGCGTTGAAACAAACAAACTCTTCAGCTTTATAATATTGGTATAGATTTAATTGAAAATTCATTTGTTGCTTTTAGTGAAATTGAGGGCGAATGATGGTGATCTGTGGATAAAGTTAAATGTTGATCAAGTTGGGTACTACAGAGTCAATTATTCGGTACCCACATGGCAAACATTGATTGCAGCTATGAAGTCTAGGTCTAGCCAGGTATGCATTATGACAGTTTTATTTATAAAAACAAATTTCCTAAATAGGACTGTAATATGACTGTATAAGGATCAAATTCCTTACTAGGCACACGGGGATTGTTGACTCACTTATGCAACATGACATTTTGGGTCTTATGTCGTAAAGAATAAGGTTGAAATGTATTTGAAGTTTTTGGACTACAGAATCTTCTATATGAAGTCAATGTGTATCTGTGCAACCTGCACTTTTATGATCGTGCCATTTGTTTCATAACATTTTCGTTTAGTATTTTATGGGCAATTGTTATGAAACGAATTGCACAAAGTAGACGAGACTGAGGTTGTATATAAACCTAGTTTTGATAAATCATTTGTGACCTTCTTTGGCTATTTATTTATTTCAAGTTCTCATTAGGAAAGGCTAGTTAGTAATAAATGTGCGAAACCTAATCCAAAATAGACACTATTTCACTCAGAAGTATCTTTTAGCGGTTTTAACGTATCCCAAAGGAACTACATCCCACGGCCGGATAAAAAGCAGTCTATATGTTATTACACACTACAAGGTTACATGTATTCGCCATGTTTCTTCCAAAACCGTTCAACCATTTGCGAGTGACAAATTAAAAACATACTCAGGTTTGCTACACACATAAGCGGGCCGTCCGTTCTGCAGTATATGTCGAACAACAAAAACAACCCGAAGCAATTACTACACTTTTTACCCCATACATTCATCTACTCGTACATAATATATTCGATTTTATCGCCTATATGTAGATACTAACTTCTGCCAGCGGTTCCACCCGCGTCCCGTGGGAACTACTCGGCGCACCCGAATAAAAAATAGCCTAAAGCCTTCCTCGATAAATTGGCTATCTAACACTGAAATATTTTTTCAAATCGGACCAGTAGTTCCTGAGATTAGCGCATTCAAACAAGCAAACAAACTCTTCAGCTTTATAATATGTATTAGTATAGATATGGACTGCTTATGTGTATAGCAGCCTTTACAATATTAGTGTGATATTCTTACAGCTAACCCCAGCAGACAGATCAAACCTCATGGACGATATATTCGCCCTAGCGGAGTCTCGCGACGTGCCATACAACTTAGCTCTGAACCTCACGACGTATTTGCTCGTAGAGAATGATCTCACACCGTGGCGCACTGCCGCCTCTGTCTTCAGGGACCTCGAGGATCGACTGACCAACTCTTTGGCGTATAATAGTCTGATGGTAAGCATTGATCCAGAATTTTAAACTCCGTCCAAAGGTTGTCTGGAGGGCATTGATTCATCTAAAATTATAAACTCTATCCAAAGACTGTTTGAAAGAAATTGCTTTCAGCGATAAGATCGCCAATTATACCTTACTTTGCGTTTTTAAATATCTATTATTGTTTTTAACAATCATCGTGTACAATAAAGAAAATACATCGGCCTATTGATTTATTGAATGGCAGCAATCAAATTTCGAGAATTTTCTCTAAACATAAATAAGCAATTTTACACTGAATGTTTATTTTCGACAGAAATATGTCCAGCGCATCATTCGTCCCATTTACATGAAACAAAATTGGGAAGCTGAAAACCTGCCTGTTCTCGATAGGTACAGTAATATAATTAAGAAATATAAGATAAGAGTATATTTTTTTAAATGTTTTCAGTCTAACACTGTGGGAAAAATGTTATTATAATGTTACTTCTTCATTTTCTTCAAGGTTACTTAATTAATTTATATTACAGTTTATTGCGAACGACGATCCTGTCGTTGGCTGCCCACTATCAGCTGCCAGAAGCTGAGGAGACAGTGAAGAGCTTGTTCCAAGTGTGGTTGAACAAGGATGGCAACTTCCAGAGCGAGCCCATACAGCAGGACTTGAGAGAACTCGTCTACTATTATGGTAACTATGTGTTATGTATTGTGGGATGATGATACGTTTAAAATAGTTTAATAGTCTGCTTGCTTTTAGAGCCGCATTCCTCAAAGTAAAAAAAATCCGAAGTAAAACTTTTGTAGCGTAAGATGTAACATTAACGGCTTGTTTAACAGGACCCTGTCAAATGGGCCCTAAACCTTTTTTAATGTAGCAACTTATTTTGCTTAGGTATGAGGTCAGCTTCTATGGCTGATTGGGACAGCCTGTGGAAAATATACCAGAAAGAGGAAGATGTACAGGAAAAGCTGAAACTGCGTAAGGCATTAGCCGCACCGCGTGACACAACGATACTACGCAAGTAAGTTGTCAAAGATGTAGTGTAAAAGCCTCCTTTTTTTAAGTCGTTTAACAATAATATAATAAACTTTTAATCGAACATTTATCAAACCTTCGCAATTTGGTAGTGTAATACTTCGAACAGATAACACGAGTAAACACGGATCAATATGTTCGACTGATTGTATTATACTGCCAAATAAAATAGGAACAGCGGCTAGTGGCTCGTGCATTTTAATGACCACGGACTGTACTCGTATTATGCCAATGAGACATAAACTTGTATAATATAACGGCTACTTCGAAGTAAAATGGTTCGGGTTTATTTTATCAAGTGCTTGGAAAGCACATGATGTCTGCTGTCTTACTGGGGCATAGCCGTATATAAAAAAAAATACAATGGAGTGTCTGATGGCCACTTTCACAGAAAGGAAAAATATCTACAGTACCTACCTATGTTGATATTTTTTAAGTAACACTGGAAACTGGATCTTTCCCTTATCTATCGCCAGCCGATATAATGTATACTTTTTACACAGATTCCTACTCATGGCGTGGGACGAGAACAACATCCGGAGCCAGGACTACTTGACCGTAGTAATACAGATCAGCTCCAATCCTTCGGGCACAGCTCTCGTGTGGGATGACGTCCGCTCCCGGTGGCCCCAGCTCGTCGAACGATTCACGCTCAACAGCCGATATTTGGGCAACGTCATCCCGTCTATAACTGCTACTTTTAGTACTGAGCTTAAGCTTGAAGAGGTTAGTATTTTTTTTATTAAGTCATAGTATTTTTGGGCAATATCGACAGTACTTTAAAATTTAAAACAGCTGATTTGGCTGAAACTCAGTTGGAAGGTAGCTGAAAACGAGGACACGGACATAGGATACTTTTTAACTCCATGTGGGTATGTTATGTATGTGAAGTAGTTCCCTCGGGACGCAGGTGAAACCGCGGGCGTAAGCTATTATTACAATATGTGGAGGATACATACTATGGAGCTTCCGTCAGCTTCTGACTNGCAAACAAACTCTTCAGCTTTATAATATGTATTAGTATAGATATGGACTGCTTATGTGTATAGCAGCCTTTACAATATTAGTGTGATATTCTTACAGCTAACCCCAGCAGACAGATCAAACCTCATGGACGATATATTCGCCCTAGCGGAGTCTCGCGACGTGCCATACAACTTAGCTCTGAACCTCACGACGTATTTGCTCGTAGAGAATGATCTCACACCGTGGCGCACTGCCGCCTCTGTCTTCAGGGACCTCGAGGATCGACTGACCAACTCTTTGGCGTATAATAGTCTGATGGTAAGCATTGATCCAGAATTTTAAACTCCGTCCAAAGGTTGTCTGGAGGGCATTGATTCATCTAAAATTATAAACTCTATCCAAAGACTGTTTGAAAGAAATTGCTTTCAGCGATAAGATCGCCAATTATACCTTACTTTGCGTTTTTAAATATCTATTATTGTTTTTAACAATCATCGTGTACAATAAAGAAAATACATCGGCCTATTGATTTATTGAATGGCAGCAATCAAATTTCGAGAATTTTCTCTAAACATAAATAAGCAATTTTACACTGAATGTTTATTTTCGACAGAAATATGTCCAGCGCATCATTCGTCCCATTTACATGAAACAAAATTGGGAAGCTGAAAACCTGCCTGTTCTCGATAGGTACAGTAATATAATTAAGAAATATAAGATAAGAGTATATTTTTTTAAATGTTTTCAGTCTAACACTGTGGGAAAAATGTTATTATAATGTTACTTCTTCATTTTCTTCAAGGTTACTTAATTAATTTATATTACAGTTTATTGCGAACGACGATCCTGTCGTTGGCTGCCCACTATCAGCTGCCAGAAGCTGAGGAGACAGTGAAGAGCTTGTTCCAAGTGTGGTTGAACAAGGATGGCAACTTCCAGAGCGAGCCCATACAGCAGGACTTGAGAGAACTCGTCTACTATTATGGTAACTATGTGTTATGTATTGTGGGATGATGATACGTTTAAAATAGTTTAATAGTCTGCTTGCTTTTAGAGCCGCATTCCTCAAAGTAAAAAAAATCCGAAGTAAAACTTTTGTAGCGTAAGATGTAACATTAACGGCTTGTTTAACAGGACCCTGTCAAATGGGCCCTAAACCTTTTTTAATGTAGCAACTTATTTTGCTTAGGTATGAGGTCAGCTTCTATGGCTGATTGGGACAGCCTGTGGAAAATATACCAGAAAGAGGAAGATGTACAGGAAAAGCTGAAACTGCGTAAGGCATTAGCCGCACCGCGTGACACAACGATACTACGCAAGTAAGTTGTCAAAGATGTAGTGTAAAAGCCTCCTTTTTTTAAGTCGTTTAACAATAATATAATAAACTTTTAATCGAACATTTATCAAACCTTCGCAATTTGGTAGTGTAATACTTCGAACAGATAACACGAGTAAACACGGATCAATATGTTCGACTGATTGTATTATACTGCCAAATAAAATAGGAACAGCGGCTAGTGGCTCGTGCATTTTAATGACCACGGACTGTACTCGTATTATGCCAATGAGACATAAACTTGTATAATATAACGGCTACTTCGAAGTAAAATGGTTCGGGTTTATTTTATCAAGTGCTTGGAAAGCACATGATGTCTGCTGTCTTACTGGGGCATAGCCGTATATAAAAAAAAATACAATGGAGTGTCTGATGGCCACTTTCACAGAAAGGAAAAATATCTACAGTACCTACCTATGTTGATATTTTTTAAGTAACACTGGAAACTGGATCTTTCCCTTATCTATCGCCAGCCGATATAATGTATACTTTTTACACAGATTCCTACTCATGGCGTGGGACGAGAACAACATCCGGAGCCAGGACTACTTGACCGTAGTAATACAGATCAGCTCCAATCCTTCGGGCACAGCTCTCGTGTGGGATGACGTCCGCTCCCGGTGGCCCCAGCTCGTCGAACGATTCACGCTCAACAGCCGATATTTGGGCAACGTCATCCCGTCTATAACTGCTACTTTTAGTACTGAGCTTAAGCTTGAAGAGGTTAGTATTTTTTTTATTAAGTCATAGTATTTTTGGGCAATATCGACAGTACTTTAAAATTTAAAACAGCTGATTTGGCTGAAACTCAGTTGGAAGGTAGCTGAAAACGAGGACACGGACATAGGATACTTTTTAACTCCATGTGGGTATGTTATGTATGTGAAGTAGTTCCCTCGGGACGCAGGTGAAACCGCGGGCGTAAGCTATTATTACAATATGTGGAGGATACATACTATGGAGCTTCCGTCAGCTTCTGACTCAGAATCATGGAAGTAATTTTTTTAAAGATAATTGTCCGCCTAAATAAGGCGATTTAGCGATATTCAAATTCGAAATAAAAATATTTTTTCTTTACAGATGGAAGCGTTCTTCGCCCAATACCCCGACGCAGGCGCCGGGGCGGGGGCCCGCGCACGCGCACTGGAGAACGTGCGGAACAACATACGCTGGAACGAGTTCCATCTCAAGCAGGTCGCGGCCTGGATTGATGCTAACCAACGCGCTTAACTTCCATTTTTAAACTTTAAGTACTTAACAGCGTGTATGTTTCTAGACTGTTCTCGAATGTTTGCAGATCGTCTGATGCTATTTTATGTTTCCTATTAAGCTATTTAGCAATGGGTTCTGATAAATCTATGAGAAAAATTGCTCTCATAGATTATTATACTGACGTGGCGTGGAACAGAAAACATCGTGGAATGTCAAATAAAAAATAGTTATATATTTAATATGTTTTTGCGGTTTTGAGAAATATGATGTGACTTTTCTGTCTGAACAGAACCCACAGACAAATATTTTTTGCAACAGGCTCAATACAGCATTTGATAAACATAATCATAGTTAAGCATTTAATGTTTTCTCTCTTGGTGTCTATTATAATATTTAGTATGAGAGTGATGGGTGTCGTTTTATCGACATTCGACTGATTATTGAAAGACCAGCGCTAAGCGCTTGTGTGATTGAATATACAATATCATAGACGTAGAAAATGGAGTTAGCTCTGAGTAACTGCAATTTTTTTCTGATATCTTATATAAATCTCTTTGTGAAGAGGATACATTTTTGTGCTCGGTCCATTTTCTATGTATATGGATACGAAACGACTGAACGGTATGATAGATTTGATCTCTGCAGGTTTTAATCATAAGCATTAATATATACAACTTTTATGCATTTTTACTACGAACATATTTATGACTAGAAAATTGGAAATTTTTCGATCGCGTTTAAAGTATCAAAATTCCGACCTGATTATTGATAATCTTCTTCTACATTTATAAATAAGTACTTAGATGCATTTAAAAGTAGCCATAAAATAAAAAAAAAAAAACAATAAAACAGTTCATAAAATACAAAAATAATAGTCCCTCTCGTAGAAATTATATATAAAAAACCATTGCATTCAGGAGCTCCTTCAATGTTTTGTATTTAAGATTAATGACCCGATGTATTCGCGTACTGTAGCACAACAAAAATATACTCATTCATAATCAATTGACGTAATTCGGGGTTTTACATATTATTATAATCACAATAGCCCTAGATATTGACGACGGATTTCAATTACCTATCTGTTACTAGAATTTTGGCATTAGCCCTCTTACAAGTAATGTCAAATTCCCATCTCTAGTAAACAAAAGATAGATAGGTTATTAAAATCCGTAGTACGAGTTCAGCGAAATGGTCAACGACTGCTCTTGCTAAACCAGTCCAATAAGGCAATGACCTTAAAATCAGCATAATCAATATTCCGATATTATATAATCATAATATACATTATATTCCGATATCATATTATAACCTAAGTACTTTCTTAAATGTTGTATTACTTGACATCAATTTTGGCAATACTAAATTCTGAATGTCTTTTTGGCTATGAAATAAAACTTCCGTGGGATCAAATTGTATGTACTTTTATTTTGCGTGTTCCATGCGTGCAAAAAGACCAGATTTTTACGTACAAACTACATTATAATTCCGAAATTAAAGGGCAGATCAATGACGTGCAAATGATGGCAGTAATAAATCTTTATCGACACTGCCACAGTATGACCTCCAGTAACTGTTATACATGCAAATAGGTTCCTACATAGGCATGTTGCGTTTTTATAAATATATATACAATTAATATAGTTTGCTTTTTCTTTTTGTTTTAATCAGCTGTAATATTAGGAAATGTACTTCTTCACTCTTTTTTTCCCAACACTGCGTAGTAGCTGTATGCAGCTCGCACGACCTGAAAATCACAGTTTGAACTACATATGTTATATTTTTTATGATTGTTATTTTGAGTAGCCTTAGGAGATATTGTTTGCGTCAGTAAAGCTTATGATGACTTACATAGGGCACCGCCCACCGCCGCGGTATGCGGTGAAGAGGGTTTTATGTTGCATTGAGTTCAATGAAATACGCTCAAACCTATATCGAACACCATAGGCACCAGTTTGCTGGTGCCTATTTCCCACTTAAGTTCTTACTGGTTACAACAAGTGGTTTCTTACCTGTATAAACGAAGGCAAATCGATAAAACTGAACGGCCCGGCGCGGAGATGTCGTTGGCTCATCATTCCGGCGCTAAGCATTGAAAGGTCCCGTCTGATACGAGGGCTTAGGCACCAGGTCGCGGCTGCAAAAGGCCCTTCGCCCATTCTCATTGCACTCTGTTACAAAATGATGTATTACTAAACAAAAAGTAGGTACCTGTTCTTTGAACTACGAATAAATATAATCATAACTGCTAGGAAAAGGCCTGATCTCAAACGAAAATAATGAATGTTTGGTTTAAGGCTACATTTTCTACTCAGTGGCGTAGGTACGAAGGGGCTAGCCGGGGCAGTGCCACAGGGCCCCCAAGCTCAGGGGGGGTCTCGAATGAACCTGAGGAGGCCCCTGAACTTTTCAAAGTTACTCAAATTTTTTACAATAAATAATAAAGACAGGTTGCGACCTAAAAAAAAAAGCTCGCTCTGTTCGCGCACGATACATATCCCTTTCTTTGTTTGTTTCCTTTAAGGGGCCTCATTTTTCTATTTGCCCCGGGGCCCGCGGTTACCTAGCTACGCCACTGTTTCTACTTATAGGCTAACGTTGATACGACATTGATTAACATTTACAAATGATGATGTGAACAGAGGGTTTTCATTCCTCATTGGGCCTATGTTGTGTACCTATTTACCTATGTTGTACATGCACACAATAGGCACACCTGGCCCATCTACTAATTGGCTTTCGCGTTAATCTAAATATATTTAGAAAAACTTGGTAAAATCTTTCTAGAAGATAATGTCGCAGGCGTTTAATGTTCTTACCTCGTGTAAGACTGCGTCACCGTAGCGGCAAAATAAAAAGAGTTGCGTTAAAGTACCGCACATGTACTGTATCAACGACACGAGCTGCATTACGCCCATGTCTTCCTGGAACGTAACCAAAAAATACTTATTATTCTTAAAATACCGTATGAAAACATTGCATTCGTTTAAAAGCGCATCACTTTACAAGTTGTGTATCTGTCAATTATAATTTATCTATAATAATATTCAATAAAAAAGCAGGAAAACAGGATTTTTCTCTCTGTATGTGAAAAATCATCTGGTGGGGAAACGGAGTTCGCCGGGTTTGCTAGTGCGTTATAATAAAATATGTGTACCATTTCACATTAAAATTTGATTGTTCAAAAATATATTGATGACCAATATTTAGAGTTTTATACTCACAGTTTTTAGTCTGACTGCGACCGAGCACAATGTCAAAGTAGCAACAAAGAAGTACACTCCTATGATGTTATTTAACAACATGTCGAGCTCGGTAATTGAACTGAAAATAAACTCTGAAAATTAAAATAAATTACAAGACCTCTTCAAAAGTTGTTGTTCCTAATCGTAAGTACTTACTTGACAAGTAAAAGATAAATCTCATGGCATCGTATTATCCTGAATCGAGCTCTCTCATCCCTTCTCATTGACAAATTGCACTGCCTCCCTTTTCCTCCGATCTGGGCGCTATAATCCCGGAGCAGGGAAAACTGACCACATACGAATATCATTATACCTATGGCTGTTAAATCAAATGCCATATGGACACATACACAGTAAACAGCTGACAGAATCTCGCAGAAGACGGTTACAAGGTAGCCAAAAATACTTAAATCATCCAGCGGAGACCACACCGGCAATATGTGTGGATAACCTACACATTCTATGCCGCGAATTTCGGAAATCATTCGTTCCACAAATGGTGATAAAATAAAAGTAAAAGCGGTGAAGGAATATATTCTAGTCAGAACAATTGATGTTCTACGAAATTTTTTCGTGTAACTACTAATATGTTCAGAGAAGTTATCACAATCTTCACTGTCCGATTGGTACTCGACATTGGAATTGGAGATCATGCTCAGTTGCGTATTTTCCAGTATTGATATTTGAGTAAGAAGTTTTTGCCACTTCCGATGGTTTTTTCGCAGCGAAAATAGTTTTAACATCCCCATGCCACAAAACGAGAGGACACTGAAGCATTCAAACAGCCTGTCTGGGTCATCCTTACCAATAATTAAAGCTATTATTTGTAAGATGCAGGCAATTATGAAACATGTTATTAGTACATTAGCAGTCCAGTGCACTTTGTACGCCGTGGTGTATGAAGCTAGCCCGGAGTTGTAAAGTATCAAACGGTCAAGTAACGTGGTCACGGAATCAATTTCACCATCACGTCTTTTTTGTCGACCTAGACACCAAATAATATTCTTTATCTGCAATAAAAAAGTAATCTAAAGTGTCCAATTAACCTGCCAATTAAATTAGCCTGTGTAGGTACCTAATATACCTATCTACGATATCTACGAATTTATAAATGACATTTATTTGAACAAATATTCATTTAGAANTTCTACTTATAGGCTAACGTTGATACGACATTGATTAACATTTACAAATGATGATGTGAACAGAGGGTTTTCATTCCTCATTGGGCCTATGTTGTGTACCTATTTACCTATGTTGTACATGCACACAATAGGCACACCTGGCCCATCTACTAATTGGCTTTCGCGTTAATCTAAATATATTTAGAAAAACTTGGTAAAATCTTTCTAGAAGATAATGTCGCAGGCGTTTAATGTTCTTACCTCGTGTAAGACTGCGTCACCGTAGCGGCAAAATAAAAAGAGTTGCGTTAAAGTACCGCACATGTACTGTATCAACGACACGAGCTGCATTACGCCCATGTCTTCCTGGAACGTAACCAAAAAATACTTATTATTCTTAAAATACCGTATGAAAACATTGCATTCGTTTAAAAGCGCATCACTTTACAAGTTGTGTATCTGTCAATTATAATTTATCTATAATAATATTCAATAAAAAAGCAGGAAAACAGGATTTTTCTCTCTGTATGTGAAAAATCATCTGGTGGGGAAACGGAGTTCGCCGGGTTTGCTAGTGCGTTATAATAAAATATGTGTACCATTTCACATTAAAATTTGATTGTTCAAAAATATATTGATGACCAATATTTAGAGTTTTATACTCACAGTTTTTAGTCTGACTGCGACCGAGCACAATGTCAAAGTAGCAACAAAGAAGTACACTCCTATGATGTTATTTAACAACATGTCGAGCTCGGTAATTGAACTGAAAATAAACTCTGAAAATTAAAATAAATTACAAGACCTCTTCAAAAGTTGTTGTTCCTAATCGTAAGTACTTACTTGACAAGTAAAAGATAAATCTCATGGCATCGTATTATCCTGAATCGAGCTCTCTCATCCCTTCTCATTGACAAATTGCACTGCCTCCCTTTTCCTCCGATCTGGGCGCTATAATCCCGGAGCAGGGAAAACTGACCACATACGAATATCATTATACCTATGGCTGTTAAATCAAATGCCATATGGACACATACACAGTAAACAGCTGACAGAATCTCGCAGAAGACGGTTACAAGGTAGCCAAAAATACTTAAATCATCCAGCGGAGACCACACCGGCAATATGTGTGGATAACCTACACATTCTATGCCGCGAATTTCGGAAATCATTCGTTCCACAAATGGTGATAAAATAAAAGTAAAAGCGGTGAAGGAATATATTCTAGTCAGAACAATTGATGTTCTACGAAATTTTTTCGTGTAACTACTAATATGTTCAGAGAAGTTATCACAATCTTCACTGTCCGATTGGTACTCGACATTGGAATTGGAGATCATGCTCAGTTGCGTATTTTCCAGTATTGATATTTGAGTAAGAAGTTTTTGCCACTTCCGATGGTTTTTTCGCAGCGAAAATAGTTTTAACATCCCCATGCCACAAAACGAGAGGACACTGAAGCATTCAAACAGCCTGTCTGGGTCATCCTTACCAATAATTAAAGCTATTATTTGTAAGATGCAGGCAATTATGAAACATGTTATTAGTACATTAGCAGTCCAGTGCACTTTGTACGCCGTGGTGTATGAAGCTAGCCCGGAGTTGTAAAGTATCAAACGGTCAAGTAACGTGGTCACGGAATCAATTTCACCATCACGTCTTTTTTGTCGACCTAGACACCAAATAATATTCTTTATCTGCAATAAAAAAGTAATCTAAAGTGTCCAATTAACCTGCCAATTAAATTAGCCTGTGTAGGTACCTAATATACCTATCTACGATATCTACGAATTTATAAATGACATTTATTTGAACAAATATTCATTTAGAAACAGACCTTTGACAACATTGTACATGATTTGAAACCAAGCCTGCGACTAGAATATAAAATCAGAATGGCAATTTGTGGGTTTCTAGATTCCTTAATGTTCGTGAAAACTACCTTATGGCATAAGCTACTAATTGTTTGTTTACTTAATGTTGTAGTAAAAGTTCGAAAACACAATTTTATAACAAGGATCGTATAAGAAAAATATATAGGTACGTTTGGTAGACGAAAAATAAATGCAGATAGGATTTGACGAAATCTTTGGCGCATGGTTACTGCCGATCTGATGGTCCCGGGTTCGATTCACGTTACGGTCAACATTTATGTGATGAGCATGTTTGTAGGCTGTGGTCGGGGTGTTATAAAATGTACCTATCTATTTATAAATATATATATGTCAGTCGACAAGACGAGAGGAGATATGTTTGAATAAACCAATCCGAATCGATCGTTGTTTCGATATCTCTTCTCCGCTTCGCTTTGGTGGAAATGGATCAAACAGCGAGGAGAAGAGACGTCTCATTTTTCTAAATAACCTGCCAGCTTCGTAGAACGTATCCTCTTGTCTCCTCTCCTCTCCGCTTTGGTCAAAACCCTACAGGTTTCCTGTGCTTCCCGTGGACAGTACATGGATACTCGCCACGTTGTACAGATGACAGCAGGTCAGTCTACCTGAATCTGTCAAATTTTACCAATCGAATTACTTTCCATTATTGTGAGATAAGGTTGAAAATCTATAGAAGATATTTGACAGATTGAGGTAGGTTGATGTGCTGGCGTCTGTTCCACATCGAATTCCTCCGTAATTCGGAAGACACTTCAATAAAAGCCGATTGTTTTTTTTTTCATGATGTGCTCGCCACTTTTCCAATAAAGTACCTCATCTGCTGGTAAGAAATGATGTGATCGAAGGTGGAGCACGTTTGCCTAGAAATTCTCTGTTGACTTAAGCTCTTCCAGATTATCAGGAAACAAAGACTCTAGCAGGGAACTCTGTTCAGCAGATTATTGCTTTATTTATTTTGTAATTGAACTGCATAATATCTAAAGAAATTTAAATAATATAGACGCTTATAACTATAACATAATTTACTGCAACAAAAAATACTTTACTTAACAAAGTTGTTAAAAGTTAAGTCAATGCCAAATTATAGGCATTATTATAATTAAAAATGGGCATGGCAATTAATAAAACTTTTCCGATAATATCACTCTAATTATGTAGACTTGAAAAATAATTAGGTAAATCAAGTAAATAAATTAATGTAAATATAGGTCGCAGGCTATATTATTTCATTATAAGAAACAAAAATATTTAAGAGTGCATGAAGGAATGGTTCAAGTAGGTAAAAGGTTTATAAGTACTTACTTTTTTTTTTAATACAACAATCTGAACCAGAGCGTTCGTGCACCGTGGCATATCGACAAGCAGCCAGCTATAGCTTACTAAAGCATTAGAAGCAATATACGCCCTTTCCATGTAGCTACCGCAAACATTGTACCCACATTGTTGGGTAGACACGTGCACTTTTCCCGCGAATATTCCTATGTGTACTAGTAAACTTCTAAGTACTTATTAGGTAAGTACTTTAAAAAAAAACAGTTACAAACAATAGAAAAGTGACTGACCAATATAGGTAATTATCATCATTGCCCAGGTAACTGAATTTAGGAGGTAATATAGGCTTCCTTACGGCACACTGGTTTTCAGCTGCATCTGGTTAGACTAAAAGCATACACCAATATGGCTGGGAAAAGACAAAGTACGTGAGTTATGATGCACGGAAAGTGCACGTGAAACCTGGTTATAGAACTGTGTTGAATGAATAATAAAAAGAAATATTTATATGCATTTTATTTAAATAAAATTAATTATTCACTGAAAAAGCAAAAGCCCGAGCTCATTTTAGTAAAATAGGTATTATAAAATTCATTTTAACAGAATTTTACTAGGACAAGGAGTATGGAAATCTACCAGCCATTATTCTGCCACCCATTACTTGAACGGGAACCTGGGCCGGGTTCATTCCAGTTAGTATAATCAAGGCTTTCGACGACCGCGGAATCTACGAATCCTTCGTTTGATCCAGGATATGCCCTGAAAGAATTTGCGCCATAACCACCGTTTGAGCCGTACCCACTTTGTGACCAGACGCTGTTGGAAGGATTCCTGTTTGCGTTTACGTTTGAGCTTAGGCTGCGGGCGCTTGATCCGAAAGGTGAAGTCTCTCGCCATCCACCATTACTAGCTGTTAGACCCAGTCCACTACTAGACGCAGACCAGCCACCAGATGAACGTCTGTAGCCAGAAGATACTCCTCCACCAAAACCTCTGCTCGACTGCCACCCGCTGCCACCTGGAAGAGACACTGCATAATTAATGATGTATGAATGAAAATTATAAAAAATATATGTAGGTGCAGGTAGATTTTGTAGGGATGTGTAAAAACCACTTTCAGGGTCTATTTAACAATAAAAAAATGATAGGTACGCTTACCTACTGGGGCTGCACAGTAATAAAGCAAGCCATCATTTTGAATTACCTACGTTATAGTTTCTTTGCCATCAACAATTTGGTAACTCAATGACAGCAATGATAGAAAGTCATAGAGAGACGCTCTATCGCGGTTCTGAATTTTCCACAGACAAACGGCTTTTTCCACGATCAGAGATCCAATTACACCCAGTCGTACCTCATTCAGAGATTCAATAGGAATCCAATTAATATACTAATACTAGGCATTTCCTGAGTATGATCTAGCACTGTTTTTTTAACAAAGTAGTATGTACAGAAATGAGGTGCAAATGAAAGATAATTTCATATAAATTCTCAATTACCTGGTGAACGGACGTCTCGTTTCGCGATGGCCACAACTGCTGTGGCAATCAGCACTAGCATCAAAATCTTACCCTAAAAATAGAAAAAAAAATAACTGCCAAAGCAAAAGAAAAGGAAGTTTAGGTAGAATCTGGTCTGGTAAAGTAAAAAATTGTAAAGTACACATTTGGTTAAACTTCTTCAATAGGTTTAGTGAAGTTTTTTTTAGAAGTTTAAGAGTTCTATTCATTAATAGCTTATGCCAGCGACTTCGTACGCGGATCATGTCGCCTATGCCAGCGAGAACAGGTCATCAATTTCTCCCGTTTTCCCAACATTTCCCTTCACTGCTCTGCTCTTATTGATTGTAGCGTGATAAAAAGTATACTATAACCTGCTCAGGAGTATGATAAATAATTGTACCAAGTTTCGTTAAAATCCGTCGAGTACTTAGTTTTTGTTTCTATAACGGTTATACAGACAGACAGAATTATTGATTGCATTTTTGGCATCAGTATCGATCCCTTATCACCCCCTGATAGTTATTTTGGAAATATATTTCATGTACAGAATTGACCTCTCTACAGATTTATAATAAGTATAGATTATCATAAAAACACAAGACTGTACAGACAACAGCAAGTCACGGTACCCGAATCAGTCAAATTTTACCAGTCAACCATTGACCTACCTGTATTGTGATAAGGTTGAAAATCCATTGCAGAAATTTGACAGATTGTGGTAACGTAATGTGCTGTCGTCTGTACATTGTAAACTTACTTTTCCCTAAGATTATCCTACAGGTCCAGTAATTTTTGTATTGTCGATAAAGTATTTCATTTGAAACTTTTTACATGATTGCGTTACGTATGGACCCAGATGTTTTTTTAGCTTAAAAGTGACTTACCATTTCAACAGGTGCTCGGTTCTTTGGACACAATTTGACAACCGTTTCATTTATATACCCGAAAATAACAGCAACGAAATCCGTCTAGTTTTTACTGTCATACATCTGAAGCACGATATCATGATACTAACAATAGGATTATGTTGTGTGCCACGATTTTACTATTAATTCTTCAGTACTATTACCAAGGACACTTGAGCGGCTTTTTGTATCATCACGTACTTAAATATTTCATCATTATATATTATTTTTTCTGTTTCACTGGGAACTTATGGGAAATTCTAGTTTGTGAGCTTCAATCTCAAATATTATTTTAAAAAGAAATACAAGTTGCAAAGAAACATTAATTCGCACAGGTTAATTACTACTGAACAATGTAAATTATATTATTAATTCACTTAATTTCAGTACAATGGCGCTATCGGTACACACGACAGCAGGTCAACGTATACGAATCTGTCAAATTTTACCAATCAATTATTAACCTACCGCCATTGCGATAAGGTTGAAAATCTATTGCAGAAATTTGACAGATTGTGGTAACTTGATGTGCTGTCGTCTGTACATCAACACGATATCTTAAAAAAAAACTGTAAGGTGATTTGTGCCTGACCTCTTTGGGACTGTCTTACAAAGAGTCAATATTCCTATTCATTGCGGGACGATGGGTTAATGACTTTTTGACACTGTCATAATAATATGGTTAGCCGCAAGAGCATGCGTAGTAGTTGGTATCATTAGCTGCTGCACTGTGTGTCGTAGGTTCGGTTACCACTCGTGATAACTAAAATTGTTCCAGGTCACAGGAGAAATTAGAATGCGGTTCGAAAATAAAACAGTTTGCTGATTGCAGGCCATAATCACGTAGGGGCAGAATAGTAGACTCTAACCAGATCATCAGAAATATTAGAACTAATATCGATTTTAGCCTATGTAGAAGACTGTCAAAAATATCATCACTAATATTAAAGCATAGGTAAACAACGGAGATTTTAGAGATGTTACCTACTGAAAGGAGTAGCGATTTCAGACTATTTTTATTTCTACATCAAATTAAAGCTAATTATTAAAATAATGAAAAATAGGGGCATCGTGTACACACTTCAAAAATTAGCTACAAAAATTAATGAAAATTTAAAGTGATAATCAAGTCATTAAACTGATGTAGGTAGTTTCTTTGTTTTACATTCTTTAACAAATTTTAATTAGCCTAGGTCACATTGCGAATTTGGAAAAAAATATGGTCAAAAATTAAGTGGAAGCTAACATTTCCCCGTGGTTTGATTCACATAGTAAGGGAAACATCTTAGGAGCATTCAAATAGAACCTGACACATGGCCATCAAATCAAAAATTGTATTTGTAGCTAAATTAAATGCAATCGAAGCCGAATGATTTGATGCGTGAAGGGAACCAGTGACAGAAATTCTCGAGTTATGAGGTAGGGTATCGTGTGGCATACTTAGTAAGTACAGACGACAGCACATCAAGTTACTACAATCTGTCAAATTTCTGCAATCGATTTTTAACCTTATCACAATGGGGGTAGGTTAATATTTGATTGGTAAAATTTGACAGATTCGTATACGTTGACCTGCTGTCGTCTGTACCTAAAGCCCAAACCCCTCAAGTATGAGTGTGTGAGATCTTGGACACCAACGACTGATTAAAGGTGAAGGAAAACATCTCGAAACCTGGACTATAAGGTCTAAAATCACCAAATCGATATCGATCACGGTAGTTGGTTAGCTGTACGCAAGACAAAAATCCACCAATATGAAAGCGCCTTTAGCCATGTCGTTTTCTGTTTTATAGTAACAAACATCCAAACAAAACTGTCGCGTTCATATTATTAGTGTGACCTATGAATGCGTGTGTAGCTGAAGTGTGTGCGGTGTTTGGGACGTATAAATCATTTAAATAATTAACTTAATTTTAAATTCACTTTTGGGAGAATGGGTAACAGTGAAAATACACTTGGGGTAATGAGGCTTTCGATAGAAATACACACATCAAAAGTGTCTAGGGATCAAGCATTTTTATGCGGATTTCTTGAGATTGAGATGTGGCTTTGTAATAAATTTATGATTTTATAAATTCATATGGATCCTTTTTGGTGCATTTCATAATTTGAATCAGGAACTGTGAATCAAATTCGAGTAAAAGATGAAAATCAGCTGTCAATATTTTCCCTATAAAAACATACAACGCATTGAAGACATTATTAGTGCTACTGTTTCCCTACTACTGATTAAAACCAACGTTATTATGGAGCGGCGACGTCATTTAAGCAGGGAAGAAATGCTCAGAGCCGTGGGAATGATAGAAGCTGGTTCCCGGCAACGTACTGTGGCTTTAGCTCTGAATACAAGTCAGAGTGTTATCAGTCGACTTTGGACACGTTACCGAAGCAC